>VDFB02299305.1:157322-203050 GCA_007258455.2 Sequoia sempervirens
CTCTCCCACTCTCTTTCACCCTCTCTCCCACTCTCTCCCACACTCTCTCAATTCTCTCTCTCCCACCCCCCTCTCTCTCCTTCCCTCTACCCCTCCCACTCTACCTAGCTAAGTCCCTCTCACTCCAACCTCTTCTCTCCCACTCCCTCTCTCTTAAACTCACTTCCACCCACTCTTCCTCTTTCCAAACTCTCTCTCTCTCCCTCTCTCTTAGGTTTCTCCCTCCCACCCCATCTCTCTCATGTCACTCCCTCTGGAAACCTACCTAGGTAACTCTCTCTCTCTCTCTCCCTCTCTTCCCTCTCTCTATCTATCCCTACCACCCTTCCTAGATAAGTCCCTCTCACTCCACCCCCCTCTTTCTCTCCCTTTCTCAGGTTGAACTCCCTCCCACACCATCTCCCTCTCTCAAGTCTCTCACTCACACTCCCTCTCTCTCCCACTCCCTCTCCCTGCCTATCTCTCAAGTCTCTCCCTCTTACCCTACCTAGCTAAGTCCCCCTCACTCCAACCCCTTCTCTCCCACTCCCTCTCTTAAACTCTCACTTCCACCCCTTCTCCCTCTCTCTAGACTCTCTCTCTCCCTCTCCCCATCCCACCCTACCTAACTCTCTCTCTCTCTCTTAAAATTCTTCCTCCCTCTAAAGACATACATAGATACATACAAGCATAATACATATGTACATACAATCCTACATCCATACAATATACATGCGCTGATACATATAGGAATACATACATACATACATACATACATACATACATGACACAACAACATACATGTGCATACAAACATGCAAATATATCAACAAACATTCAATAGAGTGGCATTTAACATAAAGGAAGACATAATGCAAGCATGTTATAACACACTCACATTATGTATTGCTTGACATGTATCCCAGACAAGAAAAAAAATGTCAAAACTAGGAAATAATGTGAGCGCATTATAACGTGCTCCCGTTATATCTTGCTTTGGGAATCCCTGAGCCTTAGCATTGGTATTTGCCTTGGAATACAAACCCAAAGGCTTGGAGGGAATTTCCAACAACCAAAGATGTGTTTTTCCAAATTCTACAATTTTTTACATAATCAGGTCCATGCTCACCATCACGATTGCATCTGGTTCAATATCGACAAAATCAAACACATGGGTAATGTTAGGTTCTCTATTAACTATCCAACGATGTAATTTTTTTCACTTTTTCACAATGGTAAGCCTTTCATCCATAATTTTTTTTGTTTGTATGTCTCCTTTTTGCAAAAAAGTAGTGTTTGGTGTTTTTTTCATTATAAATTATCCGTTCATCAAAATTTCAAATAAATTACACTTTTAGAAAATAGAATCCATTCTATTTTTTTTTTTAAAGAAAAATCAATTACTTTCCAAAAATTGTAGGGGGGGCACAACCAAAATTTTGCTTTTTAGGAAGTGCCCACTTAGAAAATTAGTTAAAAATCAAATATTCATTAAAAAATTATCAGAAAAATCATGCATCAACTAGATATTGTTAGCTAACTTCTTATCATAGCAATTTTAAAAATACTACAAAATTTTCACTATGTTAGGGTCATACAAGAGTTGCTATGTTATATTTTTTCTAACAAAAACAACACCAATTTGTGTACGTCCATCTTTTGAACCCCTTAATCTCAACCATTTTCAAAATAGATTAGTAGTTTAGAAAGTAGGATCAGATCACTTCAATCCTTGTTTTTGTTCCATCTCAAAATTTTGAGTGTAACTATCCTCAATTTCATGTCCAAGGTTAATATTTCTTGATTTTAGAATAAAAATGGCCACTTAAGTCCCCTTTTTGGGAATCGTCTTGGTGCTCTCACCCAACTTTAAAATTTGAATTCAAATACTATTATTCTAAATGAAATTCAATATTTTATAAAGTCTAGACAAAATAATACATTTCAAAATTGAACACATTAGGTTCCCTTGCACAACCATTTATTCCTATATGCTATTGATATTTATTAACATACAACCTTATAATTATTAGGTCGCTTCCTACATTTTCACCCTATAAAGGAAACATCAACACAACCTCCTAAGATATTTAGATTGAATAAATTATTGCTCAAGGAGAGTGTACCAAGGGTTGCAGTTCGAAGTCAGAGCTCAGAGGAAAAATGAGTTCAAGACTTACAAAATGTCTGAAGGGGTACATTGCTAGTCAAAGAATGTAATATTGTATAGAGAACGAAAACTCCCGAATGCGCAACTAGGCACATAATCTCTTATTTGAGTAAGGAGGAAGGAGGCGCAGGGTAATATACACATGCCAAGGAGATATGTCTAACTCATGTTATCGCAACAAAATGCTTGATACTATTAAATTGATGTAATAATATTTATTCTAAGCTTTAACACAGGAAATAGTCAAAGAAATTTATTTTCGTAATACCAACACTGATGGTTGACACTTTTAATGGGTAACAAGTACAAGATATGATTTAAAGGTAGAATGCGAAATACCAAAGAGAAATGTAGATTTCCAAATGTGAATAAGCCTTATATTTCCTTCCAATTAAGATTAACTCAGTTTAAGGATGTTACTGCTTAAATAAGAAATGTCAATATTTTCTTTTCAAGTGATGCAACTGTGATAAATTGTCAGTCGAATCAAGGTGTTAATTTAAATATTTTAACTACCTGTTATGTTCATGTGTCGCGGCTGAGATAGATTGACAATGGAATCATGAAAGTTGTTTAAATCCTTAAACTTCCTATTAAGTTCAAGTGTCGCGGCTGAGACTGGTTGACAACGAAATCAAAGAGAGATTATATATAAAATCCACAATATTCTATCTTCAAGTACTACGGGTGTGACAGGTTGCCAATGGAATCAAAAAGATAATTTAAACCTCTACAGTCTTTTATGTTCAAGTGATGCTTCAGTGAGAGGTTCCAATAGAATCAGGGGGGTTATTTAAATCTATACACCCTACCTTGTTCAAGTGTTGTAGCTGTGATAGGTCACTAATGAAATCAGGGAGCTAATTTGAAAATTTGCACCCTTCTATGTTCAAGGACACTGAGAGCTCTTAAGGGTTCTATGATTTTGACGAGTTGAACAGGTTTATAACTAGAATGCCATTTAAGAGAACAAGGAATGAAACAGTTTTTTTATTGCTCCCTGTTGTATTTGATTTGCATCTGGTTATGTACACATTAAGAATCATATTCTTACCCCTCTTCACAGCAACTAATGATGGACTCAGCAGATTGGATTGGTAGGACAAAAATATGATCTTAGAGCGACCAGAGTTGTATTAGGCAGATCAATTAAAAGTTGCGCCCGATTCTGTCTTGCAATACCAACATAATTTTACAAGTTGATAATAATAAGCGATGGAAAATATTACTGAGTTCAAAGAAGAGAATGATACAGGCCATGACTAACTGACTCTAATCTGAGAGATCTTCATGCTTTTAGGATGCTACTAATTACATTACCACTTGGGAATACGAACTCAGAAATGTACCCACTAAAACTTAAATCAGGTAAAAATGCACTAGTATTCGGTTTGAATCGAATAAAGCAGATATACATATTTATCTAAGGGATGAGCCAAAGACTACAGAATAACAACGAGATGATATCGACATCACACAGAGGAAACTAGAGACTTACCAGCAAATGCTCTTCACTGCCTGATGTGAATCTATTTTCCTTCCTTCATGAGTGAGCTTTCTTCACGAATCTGAAGAAATCTCCCTACCTTCCTCTTGGAATTCTTGAGCATTGACGAGGAATTCATGCGTCGAGCCCTCTCAAAGCATATGATCCACTCTCTTTGTACCCTCCATTCTCTTAAACTCACTGCGGGTTCCTCCTGCTTAAAGTTTTTTTTTTCCACCTCCGGATCTCTCCAGGCCGAGAGCCTATATTTTCTCATAAAAAAAACATGCAAGCCCCCTTCCTTCCTATGTTTTTTTTGGGAAATTTCTAACGAATACCTAGCATAAAAGAGAGCAGAGACAGAGTTGTGATTCACGAAATGGCTAAAGCGTTTTGGAGAATTTCTCAAGAAATTTCAGGGGGGAATTGGTGATGCTAAATGAAACAAACTAAGGAAATAGGCCTGAATAATAGAATTGCATGCTGGAAGAACTTTCTTAAGGCACAAGATCTGTTTGATAGAATGTCTGAGAGAAATGGGATCATATGGAATGCAATGACTGCTCGGTTCCCACAGAAAGGAATTGTTTAAGACTTATGTAATTTTTAAGAAATCGTGTTCGACAGGTGTAAGGCTCTGCATGCCATGAATAACTCCCATCACCATTTTAATTTATCTTTATTTATGGACTGCATTTATGCTGAGTGGTTACAAAACCTTGCATGTGATGGCCTATTTTAGACCTTAACTGCATTGCATTCTATTTATCATATAATTATTTATTGCTTCCACTACTTCTACATTTCTCCCCATTGAGAGTGTAACCGCCATGAACTTCATTTTCCTTAACCACACTAGCAATAGTTTTCGCTGAGTTGACTTAAAATAGTTATTTTCATTAATTCCTTAACTTAATGCAATATAGCAATTTAAATTATAATTATTTTAAAACCACTTATTATTTATTGTTTTATTTCATTTAATTTGTTACAAACAAGCAACATTGTAATGCCCATTAAATTTAAACACTCCAAAACACAATCAGTCAAACATCATAAAAGGACCAATCATGGAGGGGCATCACACTCTCTCTTTTGTTTCTACCTCATATAATCTGTCGAATATGTTGTTTTGCTTCCAGGGTCTTAATCATATTGAACTTAGTTGTGATTATGCTTGATTGTCAAATTATTGGGACCCCTAGGTATTTTTTTAAGCAACAAGAAAAGAAAATGTTGGCCCCTGACTCGTCTTCTCCTTCTTAACGGGCCCCTAGATTTGGTCTGCAGTTGTCCCCTAAAAAACAAAATAGCCCTCCAAAGGTCAGCCCTATTAAAGCTTTGAACATTTATCAAAATGTTTGGACAGTGAAAGGGCGTGTAACACATATTAGGGAGATGTATCATTTCCACAAACAAAGAGGTGAAAGGAAACTGTTTAGTTTTGACATTACAGATATGGAGGGGACAAAAATATGTATTACTTGTTTTGATGATATTGTTGAATTGCATTATGGTCAAGTTGAGGTGGGGTCAACTTATTTAATATCGAGGGGATTGATCAAGGAAGCCAATAAAAGATTCGATAAATTAAATAGTAATCTTGAAATTGTCTTGGATGAAAAATCAATAATAAAACAATGTAAAGATGAGATTCATGTCCCAAGAAAAGTATCTTCTTTTGTGCTAGTTAGTGACATAAGCAACTATAGTGATAATAGTTTGGTTGATATTATTGGCATTATAGCCCATGTTGGGTACATTTCAACTGTTCATAGGAAAAATGGAACTGAAACAATCTAACAAACCATTACACTATATGATATCTTTACTTCTTTCATTGATGTTAATTTGTGGGGCCCAAGTTGGCAAGAAAAAAGTGATAGCTTGGAGTGGATGTACCTTTCTGGTGATATAGTCATAGTTGTTGTCTGGGGTGGCCATGTAGACTACTTTAGTGGTAAAGTTATCAACACATCAACAAGAACAATCCTCGAGATTAACCCTTCTATTCCTGAGGAAAACACTCTCAGATCCAAGGGCCCAATTAAAGTAGACCAAGTGGCTTCATCTTCTTCTACACATTGTAGGCTGCATCCTTCAAATGATAGAGTTACTATTACATTTATCTTAAACAACTACCTTCGCTTTCCATAAACTATTGAAGCCATTTTTAAAGCAATGATTCAAATTGCAAAAACTGAGTCTTTTTGTTACCCTGCTTGCCCCTTGCTAGTTAATGGAAAATAATGCAAATTGAAATGTACATGCTCCCATGCTGATGTTTGGTTTTTTGATCATTGCTAGATGGAAATTGAAGAATGCAACTATCACTATCTTCTGCAGTTAAAGCTGCAAGACCATTCAACCAGCTTTTGGTGTATTGCTTTTGATGAAGTTTCCACTAGTTTGCTACAAATTCCAGCAAAAGACCTCTACAGGCTGTAGGACAGCTCTGAGTCTACAACAAATCATGTTGCTGTTATTAAAGGCCTTGTTTGTAAACCATACATTTTTACTGCTTTGATTAGAACAAAAAATTATAATTCTGAGGACTGACTAAAAACAACGATTATCAAAGCAACAAAAGTTGATTTTGAAGTAGAGTGTAAACTATTGCTAGCAGACATAATGAAGATATCTACTCTTGCTCCAGAAAAAGGCTCCACTAGCCAACCTACACTTTGATTGCTCTTTTCCACTCCTGATCATTTCTCGCAGCCTTCATTTTTAAATGCTCACTATGGGATGCTAAGACTTTTGTTTTGCAAATATCGACATAATTTATACCTATGTTTGCATCTGCATATTTGCACATTTATTGACCTACCATCTTTTTTATTTTAGCATGGTGCCCAGATTTTTCTGGTCTGCATTGTCACTATGATTGTTCATTCCTGTTATATGGTGGAATCTTTAGTTCTTCTATGCGAATTCTAAAGTTAGTTATTTTCAATATATATTAAAATATTCATCTTTTGAAATAGAAATAATAGTGTGTTGCTAATAGTTCTCTTATTCCATAGATTTGACATTTTCCTCAAGGTTCCACTCTTAATAAAATTTTAGTGATTATTTCTGTCATTGTTACTTTCAAATATTTAAAATCAGTTGCATGATTCTATGATACTTTTACAAACATTAAAATTTCAAAGAGAACTGAATAATTTATTTCCATATATATTTCAAATATTTTCTATACAGGCAATAGTTGACAATATATTAAATATTTTGTATATGGCTACTAATTGAGAATTTATTATAATATAGATTTTAAATATTTTGTATAAAGCTAATAGTTGAAATGTATTGCTGAAGAGTTATCAAATTTGAATATAAGTAATATATTTTTTTTATTGTAAAAAAATAGTAATTGTTATATTTGTATATTAACATTCCCAATATAGAATTGCTAGTAGATTTGATTTATTTCATATACCTTGTCTTTTTGTTTAAAAGTTCTTTATGTCACATTTAAAATTTGTATCAATGTTATAAGTTCTTTCATTATTGAAAAATTAGGAGTCATAAATTATCTATTTCATTAGTTTAATGAGATTGTATTCAATTTAAACTTTCTTTGAATACTAATTACTCTTGGTTCTTAGTCGTTATTCACATATAGATTTAATGCAAAAAATATATCTATGTGCTTCCAGGTCTAATGAATATCAAAACTAGGATAGAGATAAAATTATATCCTACCTAAGCCAATCTATATAACAGTTCACTTGTCAACTCAAAATTCAAGCTATTAAAAAGACGTTTACTATGTAACAAAGGAAACTTTTAAAGAGCTATTAAAAAGACATTTAATATGTAACAATTGCCTTGTCAATTGTAAATTCATGATTTCTTTGCAAAGCTTATTGACCAATGAGGAACATTTAGGCAGATCCTTTGTTTAAGCTCGATAAGCTCTATGTTGTCAGTAAAAGTCCCAAACAAGTCTTCTCTATTTGTCTATAATATTAAGTGCTAGGTACATGAAGAATAGAAGAGGTGAAAAAATTACTAACCCTAACCATATTTTTTTGATGGAAGAAAGAAAATTTAACTAGAACCAGTCATATAGTAATGAGTATAATGCCAATGATACACACAGATAACTACAAATGATAAACAGAGGGCGAAAAGTATGTCTATAGGTATATGTATATGCATATTTATATGTACATATGTATAAGTATAGGCATATATGTATATGTATATTTATATGTATATGTACATGTATGTATATGTGTATGTGTATGTTTATGTATATGTATATGTATGTGTATCTATATGTGAATTCTCTGTTCAATATTTTACTGTTTTCTCCTTCCTCTGTATTGCTTTCAGAAATATATAGTCTTCTATATATTCCATTTTTTTCTTAATATACAATAACACTCCATGCAATTTGTGAGGCCTTGCCCAGACCTCTTCACAACAATGGTGGAGTTTGTTGACTTCATGGGTTGGTGGTGGTGGATTTGGTTACCTTGCTTGATGGGTGCAAAATGGTCAAAAGCTACCATGTACTTCCACTAGCTCACAGATTGGATGTTTAACAAGTGTTGTGTTTTACAATCTACACTATCTTGTACATGTATTTTTGTTGTAAGTTGTTTTTCCCCTATCTTTTTGGTCATTTCATACACACCTAACCACAAATATATATTTTGATAGTTTTGTTTTGTAGATTTATAATTTACTAGCTTATAGATTCACTGCTTCTCTTGTTGCAGGGCTAGATATCCTCCAGTGCATACCAAAGTTGTACACTCGCCCCTTTTCTTCCTACATGGTTAGATACATGCCAAAACATACCAAAATCAAGTATGTCTTTAAAGTTATTCCTATAAATTGTATGCTTTGAAACAAAACCTTTGCTATTTCTTTGATGTCTTCCTTTAAACAATATTTGTGTATTTCATTTACGGGATTCCATTTTCTGCAGTTCTTTATCAAGCATTATATTTTCCTAAAAAGTCATTGGAGCAAAAAAGAACTCTAGGAAAATGAATGCATATATTGGAACATACAATTTTTTTATCGACTTCGCTATTGTCTGATATATGATGGAACTCCATCACATTTGTGGTTACTATTTCATGCTTTACCTAGTTCACAGTTTGCCAAGGGCCCATGAGACTTCATGATGCCAATGCGGTGGGCAGGTGAGAAAACATGTGATTTGTACTTCTAACTTCACTATCATATTAGGCATATATGTATATATTTACATACAATGTGAACTGTATCTGAAAATCAATGCTTCAAAACATAGATATGTACATATGCACATATATATATTCAAGTGTAATAGAGGAATTGTATGATAGGTATTAGAATAACGCTTATTTTTTTTTTATAAGAGGAGAAACAAGTTTTGAAGGGACCCGAAACCCAAACAAGGGTGGACAAGTTGCCTATAGAGAATACAATAAATCCCAGCAACAAAACAAAGACAAACCAGCAGCCAAAATCAGTTGTCCAACACAAAACCAAGATACTACATGGATCTTGAACCCATTGGTTTTGACGGGACCAACAACCCAATACAACTAGGTTTTGGTAGGGACCTTGAACCCAAGAGAAAATCCTGCAACAACTAGGCGATAGCATACCGGTCACTCAGGAAGATTATTCTCTCCATACCACTGGCAGAAACAACTATGTTATAGGTCTACAAAAGTAGAGCCCCAAAAGTAGACAAAATCTTGCCTAGTAACATCCCCTCTCCACCTCTATAAGAGAGATCATCACAAGAGCTTGAGGCTCCAAGCATGTTCCATAAAAACCAATTGCTCACTCCACCTCTATAGGAGACAAGACCAAGCTCGTCCAACCCACCACAACCACAACACCCCAACACACCAACATTCCATCTCGATAGAAATGGGATCCCCCTCAATGGGAAAAGCTGGAAGAGACCTTCAACTGCAGAATGCACCTCAACCCAAGAGGGAGAGGACTCCACCTCCAAAGGAGAGGCCTTCACCTCAAAAGAAGACATATTATTCAGAGAGAAGGAAGAGACTGCAATAAGAAGGAGGACCTTAGCAAGCAACATCAACAACAACATCTAGGTCTTCAAAATTATCTTTTCTCTCAACAAGAAAAACCCCTAATAACACCAACACAGGCCCACACCAAACCCAACAGAGCATAGGAAAGAGAAAAACCTCATTAGAGTAGCACAACCACTCCATCTTATGGGACAACCACCCAAAATAGGCTCCAAACCAATATAATAGGCATTAAATTCCATCTTCCATTTGGAAACCACAACTGTGCCAACAAAACCCCCAAAAGATAGCCCTTAAATAGAGAACACACGGATGCAACGAACAACCCAGAGGAAGTGAGAAGAAGAAAATGCCAACAAATAAAGCCCACAAGCCATCCTACTACACCGAGCAGAACCATAAATAAGCCTCTTCTTCAACCCAGAAACCCCAAGGACATCCAAGCAACTGCACACTCCTTGTAGGGAACAACAAAGAAGAAGGGGCAAACCCACTGCACTAGAAAACACAAAGGGCCATAGACTTTTGGTGCTGAAAAAACCCCCAAAAGATAGCCCCCAAACAGAGAATGCATAGCTGCAACGAACAACCAAGAGGAAGTGAGAAGAAGAAAAGGCCAACAAATAAAGCCCCCAAGCCATCCTACTACACCGAGTAGAACCGAAATAAGCCTCTTCTTCAACCCAAAAACCCCAAAGACACCCGAGCAACCGCACACTCCTTGCAGGGAACAACAAAGCAGAAGAGGAAAACACACTGCACCAGAAAACACAAAGGGCCAAAAACTAGCCCTCCAACACTCAACATTAACCACAACAACATCAAAATCAGTAACGCCAAGGGAGAGGCCAAAACTTGGCATAGGGAAACTAAAGACCCCACCAACCACTGCATCTCCCACCTTAGAGAAATCCCCAACCTCTTCTGAGGCCCTCTCAACATTGCGCCCACCAGATCTGCCACTTTTAGTTCTCGTGTATTGAGTCCACTAGCTCCATCGTTTCCAACTCACATAATTACCAAGCTCCATGTTGCCAAAAAAAAAAAGAAAAACCCATACAAGTTCCCACCCAATGGGGTGTCCCTGGTGTCAACAAATCCAATTCATCGCTCGCCTAACAGAAATCTTGGCAGAAACTACAACCACATACTTACATACACTTGACTGTAGTAACCATAGTCTACTCTACATATTACATTTTTCCATGTTCCTACAATTATCTTTTCATCTTTTGGGAGAAAAATATTTTTTTGGCGAAAGAAACAAGATTTAACTACAATTTCTTCATCCATATAAAACCATAATGCCAAACACCCATACAAAATGACTTACAGATTCCACACAACAACAAGTTTAACATAAACAAATAAACAAATAATTTTTGCAAAACACCCATGTATACTTACTTATAGATTCAGGAGGGCAACAGTTTTAAAACCCTTCAACCTCCCAGGAAACGGAGCCGAAGTCGATAATTTTTACAATACTCTCCTACCAAACCAGCCAGGGATATATATACATATGTACATATGTGTTTATATATATACAGACTTAATCGAGAATCCAAGCTACATTAGTTTTATTCTAATACCTCTTTTACAATTTCTCTATTTCTCTATAATATTTAGTATGAGATGATGTAGTTGGATTTTTCAATGAAGTTTGTAGGGTTATACTCTTTTTTACATTGGTGTTTTGCATATATGATTAATTTATTGTTAATGTCTTCTTGTTATATGTTTTAATCTTTGACGTTATACCCATTTTGGAGACTTCAAAGAGATTATCACTCTTTGCGGGTGTTGGAATTGTAATAAAATCATTATTTACAAACTATCCATTATTTCCAATCTCAATTAATTAACCATCAATACTTTTAAAAAATACCCATGTGAAATGATTTACATATTCTAGAGCACCATAGTTTCAAAACCCTGCAATCTGCTAAAAAATGGAGGCAAATGCAATGATTTTAAAAATAGTCTGCTATCAAACCAACACCACAATGGCTCTTTTGATAGGATAACTTCATCAAAGTATACTTTCCCATATTACAACATTGAATATTGTATTTACCTTGTTTGAGGACACCAACTCCACCACCCCCAACCCATGTAATTGCTAAGCTCCACCCTCGTGCAAAAAAACACTTACCATTCATCTTCCATGTATCAAGGACAATAAATCCACCACCCCCAACGGTCCATGTTTACATATAGAGAAATAGGGAAATTGTAATAGAACTCTATAAAGATCGAAAAATATGTTTATCCTTCCAACTTGCCAAATCAATTATTCAAACCCAGTTCTTCAAGGAACCACCTACTTTCTCTATGTTATGGCAACAATTATATGATGGAATAATCTGTCCATAATGCATATAACACCACATGCTTAATTGGAAATTTGAGCTGCATCATTTGGTATTCAATATTATGGACAAAACATTTATGCAAAATACCCAGGTAAATGACTTACACACTTCACAGCACAATAATTTCAAAACCCTCAAATCTGTTATAGAACAAACCCAAGGATGACTATTCTTGTAATAGCCTCATACACAAGCAACACTGCAATGGATCTTTTGACAATGCAACTTAACTAATACATTTTCTTGCCTTACAAATAAAAAAACAATGGTGATTAACAATTTGTTATAGGAAGCTTTGAATAGATGACGGAAAAATAGTATCATGCAACATATTTATAGAAGGGAAGCAGTCTATGTAACAGTTGTAAGAGGTATTAGGATGATACTTAAGAATCAGATGTATGCCATTCTCTAGTGTTTTCCTAATTTAGTTTTTTTACAATTTGTCTGTTTGTCTATAATATTTAATGGAAAATAGTGGAGCCTGATTTTACAATATATGCATGTATATATATACATATATATATGTATATATATATGTATCTATATATCTATATCTATATATATGTATGTGTATATATGTATATGTATATATATGTACGTGTGTATATATATATATATAAATATATGTATATATATATATATATAAATATATGTATATATATAAATATATGTATATATATATATATATATATATATAAAATATGTATTGTGGTGCAATGGCGCAATAGGAAGTAAATGCAATATTCAATGTTATAGTATGGGAAAGTATACTGCAAAATATGTAAGAAAATATATTGATTCAGTTGCATTGCCATAAGAGCCATTCTAGCATTATGAATATGTTACACATACTACACAATTAAATGCTCTGTTCTTATCAACATCTCAATACTATATGATTCAATGCTATAACTATGTATTGGTGATTTTAACACAACATAGACAATACTTATACATGCTATTTTAAACTCTACTTAAAATCATAGACTACATAAATATAGATAAACATAATATACAATCCTGTTTAGATATACATATGTGTGTATATCTTTGTCTAGATATATGCATATGTACATCTGTCTATATTGGTATTTTTATATATCAATCAAGGAATTGAATACATATATATATGTGCATATGTATCTATCTATCTTTTAGGGCACTCAATACAATTTTTCTCTTTCTATATGATATTTACTGCCAAACAAGTGTTATTCTAATACCTGTTATACAAGTCCTTTATTTTTCTTCAATATCTACTATGAAACAATGTAGGTTGAATCTTATATCAATATGTTTCATGATATTCTTTTTCCCTCATATGTTTCAAGCTGCCTGCAACAAACTACTTGGGGCTACTAATAAAAACCACATAGCCCCATAGCTACATAGATGCAAACAAAAGCCAAGTCTTTCACCATGTGAGAAATTTTGTTTAAACATGCCAGCTCTTATAGAGATTGCTTCTCTTGTATCACTATGTTTCTTTGTGGGTTTCAATCATCTCTCATTTATCTCTAATTCTTAAAGTTCTTTCCTAATACTTCTTTTACAATTTGTCTATTTCATCTACTTGTTTCTATTCTAATTTGACAAGCCAAATGTCCCATAGATTGCTTGTTTTGTTTCAATATTTTTTATGACATTCTTTTTCCCCTATCTTGTAAAGAAAAATGTCCATTATGTATCAATAGGCAGCTTATGTAACAATTGACGTCTCAATTCGTTGACCATTTTTACTATATTATTCCTTAGTTTGCAGTTGTCTTTTTAATATAGGTAGATTTAAACTCACACTATGAAGTTAGATGGACCTTTCTACTTATTATCCATTCTTCTATATATTCCATTTACCCATCTTCTTGTAACTGTCTTGAAATCCCATTATGCTAATTCTTTGCTAGGATATATGTTTCTCGTGTACCTCTTAGCCCACAAAAAACACTAAAATGTTATAGAATTTCATTCAATACACTCATCTTTCCCCAAGCTTATTTTCCTATAGTGTATGATAAGAGTCCATGGGATTTTCCATGGACCTTAACTCCTTTTTCAACTCTGGGGTTTGGCTAGATCCCATGAGGCTTCATGATGCCAATATGGTAGGGAGGAAAACATGCATTAAATTATGTGGTGAACAACAACCAGACACTGCTCTCATGTGTTTCTGAGTGGACAAACAATCTGTTGATAGTGTCACATTGTCTATCCCTAAAAGCACATGAGAGTGGTGTCTATTGCTTCATTCCACTTAACCATTTAGAATGTCATGGTTGGCTTGGTTTTCATTTTGTACGTGGTTACATGTTTTGCTTTCAAATCCCATGATGCCAACCATTGAACTTGTCATTATTTCCACACCTCTCTTTTTGACTTCTCCAATAGATTACTTATAGATAATTTCCTTACCAAGATACGATGCATTCAAAATAGTCCACTTTATCTATTTCTATTTATAGCAAATAGTGCTAACCTCTTTTATTCTATATGTATATTATTTTGTTTTATATTGTTGCAGAAATATAATACACATTCAAGAAAATTAGTGTGTTGTATGCTCTCTATTTCAAATTCTTTCTTCCTCCTGTGAGTTAGTCCAATGCAGCTCACCGTTCTTGAATACAATCAACAATGTTTGTAAGTATGACACTTTCCCATTGTCAATAGATGGATTTGGTTAATTAATTGTAAAAATTATTCATTGTTTTTAGCCTTACATTGTATATATTAATTTTACCCGCATACTTACTTTTTATCCTTTCTTCTTGATTTTCCATGATTTTCCACTAACATACCCTTATATTGCATTTGCAGGAACTAGGGTTAAGCATGCAAAGGGATTCAAAAACCATATGTATCAGTAGCCAATCTATATAACAATTGACATCTCAATTTGTTGACTACTTTGACTATATTCTTCCTTAGAATGTAGTTATATTTTTAATATAGGTAGATTTAAACTTGCATTATGAAGTTAGATGGACCTTTCTACTTATTGTGCATTGTTCTATATATTCCTTTTATCCATATTCTTCTAACAGTCTTCAAACCCCATTATGCTAATTCTTTGCCAGGATATCTCTTTTCCATGAACTTCTCAGGCTAAAAGAAAACACTACAATGTTACAAAATTTGATTCAAAACACACTTCCTTCCCCAAGTCTCTTTTTTGTGGTATAGAATAAGTGTCCATGGGATTCTACATGGACCTTAACTCCTTTTTTTGCTCGGGGGTTTGTCTAGAGCTCATGAGGCTTCATGATGCCAATATGAAAGGGAGGACAATGACCATTGGTTTACATGGTTGTGGACAACAACAAAACCCTACTCTCATCTGCTCTAATCGAACAAACAATCTGTTGATACCATCACATTGTTCATCCCCGGAAGCACATGAGAATGTTGTTTATTGCTCCTTTCAACTAAACTGTTTACAATGTCATGGTTGACTTAGTTTTCATTTTGTACGTGACTATTTCTATTGCCTTTAGATCCCATCATACCCATTGTTGCACTTTTTATTGTTCCCACAACTCTCTTTTTAACTTCTCCAATAGATTGCTTATAGACAATCCCTTGCCAAGATGCCATGCATTCAAAATATTCTGCTTTATCTACTTCTATTTTCAGTGAGTAGTGCTAACCTATTTTATTGTGTATGTATATCATTTTGATTAATTTCTAGCAAAAGTATAATACGCATTGAAGACTCTCTATCTCAAATTCTTCCATGCTCCTACAACTTACTCCAATGCAACTCATCCTTGTCAAAGATTATCAATAGTGTAAGTATGACACTTTCCCACTGTCAATAGACAACTTTGGTTAACTAATTGTAAAAATTATTCATTATTTTTAGCCTCACATTGTATATATTAATTTTACCTATATACTTGCTTTTTATCCTTCCTTTTTTATTTTCCTTCATTTTCCACTAGCATACCCCTATATTCCATTTGTAGGAACTAGGTTTAAGCATACAAAGGGATTGGAAAACCAAGATACGTTTTTGCTTACAAGTTGCAACATCGATGAAAACACAACAATATCAGATTTTATATATGGAAACACCAAAGTTTTCCCAAGATTTTTATTGTGTAATGTATGATGAAACTACGACATCTCCCATGGCGTGTTCATCCTTCTCTTTCTCGAGGGTTTGGCTAGAGTCCATGGGGCTCCATGATGCCAATATGGTAGGGAGGAAAACAAGCATTGGTTTTTTGGTTTTACATATGACGTCATATATTTGTTGTTACATACATACATCTGTGCACAAATTCTTGTATAGATTTAGTATCATGTTTCTCATGTTGCCTCAAAACAAGGTGTACCTTCTAATTCAAGTAAAATAATAATGTATGATGAATCTCCACGATATCTGTTGTTACATATATACATGTAATTACAAATCATTATTACATTATATACCTCTGATTGCACCCTATAAAAAGGATTCCCCCACTTGCACTTCATCAATAGCCATTCACGGTGCACCCTATTGACTGATTGTTGCATGCCTATAAATGCGACTGCTAGTTTATTTTATATGGAAAATTATTGGAATGAGCGGTTAAATATAATTGTTTATATTAAGATTACGGTCTCCTCAGACTTGTTAAACGCACAATTTGGATTACTATGTCAAATGACGGTGGCTAGATTTTCGTTTGGATGGACCTCACGAATTTGTCAATTGCGCACGGGATAAATTCATTTGATTTGTTTTTTTCGTTAATGCTTTACGTAGACATAATGCCATGAGCTGATTTGGGTCACAGCTACGTAAGAGGATAGAAATAAATAGTTATCTACGCTTTCTGCCTAAAACGACTTGACTACTAGAATAGTGTAGAATTACTTGACTTTCCAATGTATAGAGCCGTGAACACATTCTCTAAAGGACTCGGTCTACCATGGCGAATAATTTCTATTTGAAGCATAGAAGTTGATACCGTCATAACTAAATAATATGATAGAATACTTTGCAAATGTACTGACCTATTCTTCTGTTCTTTAGGTGCGATACCTTTTTCTTTCCTTCCTTTTCTCTTTGTCGCGCGAAACTTCATTACGACTGGGCTTCGTTTCACAAGTTTATGTAGAAGTAAGATCACAAACATTTTTTGTTGAATACTTTGCCATTTTTCTTCTCCCACTATACTATTCACTCATTTATGAGTCATCATTAGCCACTTGAAGATTGCTACGCGTATCTTGAACATGTCACTAATCTTTGAAGTTATCACATATTTTCACCTTCGATATATGAATATCTTAAAATGAAAACATAGGTTTAAATTCTATGTTTATTTTGAAATTAAACAGTAAGGTTAAATTCTGTTTATAGTTAGTGTTTTAGGTTTCTGTGGTGTGGTGCTATGTCTTAGCCAGTTCTTTCTTTACTTTGAGGGTTTCTTTTTCGTATTTAGTTTGAGCATGCAAATGTCTTAATGATAATTTACTTATCCTACAATCTGATTATATAAACTTATGCTCTCAACTCTAGTTTATACTATTCAACATGACAACGTTCATATTAATCTACTTGCATAAATGTCCATGTGCTTTATGTAATTGATCATTCATATTAGTTTACTTGTCTATAATCTATGCCTAACATAACTTAAAGCACAAGGTAATATACCTTTGCATTGTGTTTACCAACTTATCTAAAATTCATAGTAGCTAATGATCCATGTTGATCATTAATTTATAGTTTCTTCATTCAATTTATTTTATATTCCCTTTCATCAATGTCTATGGACGCACTTTCTTATTACACACTCATTGCTTGTGCACTAATGTCATTTATTCATCTCCCATTAATAAAGAATAGTATTTACACTCTTAGTGTTTAGTTTCCTTTTCCCTAGAATGCAATACACATTGGATCCTTACAACTTCCCTCATTTCTATCTAGTTACCCATACCTTTCCCAATATTTTATCTTATGTTGAAAACATGTGGTCTTTCCAAGTGGAATTATCTTTTTACATGGAGCCTCCAAATTATTTTATGGATTCCTTCATGGAAATATATGACTTCTTATACATTGTATGGGAAAATAGCATCATATGGTGTGTCTCCTATGTTGGGCCTACGTTATTTGTGTAACTTACGTATTGATGGCTATATGGGACATATGGTTTCATCATGAAGCCATTTCATTCCATGTATTGGTTGTGGTGTTGGTGACCCTAATGAAATTCCATAATGAAGGGCTCATGGTGTGGTAATTAACCATTCTATTCCACACAATGGTATTTGGGTTATCTTTTCTTACATTGTGTTTAGGTATTCAGGTTTAATAACTTTCAATACCTTCTCTCTATTTGAATTGGCTTTAAGCATGGGACAAGTTTGTATTACATAGAAACTAAATTCAATCTAATGGGTAAAATCTTAAGGCACAACTATTTTTATTTCATGAAATAGGAATGAGATGCAAGGGAAAGCTATATGGATAAACAATGTTCATCCAAATATCATTTCTTACATATTAATTCCAAAGAAATTAAGGATTCTAAGTATCTTATTCAAGGTATTCTCCCTTTTTCATGAGGTGAGGGATCCAAAAGTTATATGTATAAATATTTGGGCCCACTTTGCACATGTTCACATTTATAAGGTTGTGTCCTTCCATTATTGTCCATTATTGTGTTTCCTATATATTTATAAGCACCATTTTTCATGCCCTCAATGAAATATTTTGAGGATTTTTCTCACCAATTAACCTAGCAATAGAAATTTAATACTTTGAGTTATATTATTCTTATCATTAGTAGCATGGGTAAGCTTGTTAGAAATAGATGAGGCCATGTGGGAATTTGTACAAATAAAGAGGAATAATATAAATAATGGTAGACCATTTCATAAATTGGATTGAACATGGGTTGAGCTGAATTATTACCTTGATATATGATAGTTAAAACTATTTTGTATAAATAAAGTAAAATTTGATTGATTACATAGGGGATGAACAATTTCTCCCATTCTTTCTTATATTGTGTCATTCCCTTGAAAAGATTGATAAGTACTTCAAGTTCCTAGTAAAGCAATGGATATAATGCATAAGATGATGTTCTATAATATTGTAATAAGATAGAAGGAATCTATAAAATTGTATAGGCTTGGAGCTTGTTACTTTATATTCTTATGTATCATGAAGTAGATCTAATGTATATTTCTTCTTATACAAGTTCAAATGTTCTACTTGAATCTAAATGCTAACTATTACAAGGTGTAATTTTTATTTGATATGATGTTCTACTTGTATTTACACCTATGTGGATAAATACTAAATGAGGACTTCTATATAAAAAATTCTAAGGGATGTAATTGATGGTATCTATTTTTAGAATTATCCTACTACAATGGTGTTCTACATTGTCAAAGGTGGGTCTAGGGAATCAAATAGTGTAGTAAACTTTTAGTATTTTATTTTCTACAAATGCTACAAGAGAAGGGAGGGTATTGAATGTACAATTCACTTCATAGCACAAGTTTCTCCATATTATTTTGGGTGTACTCAAGGAATATGTATTTTATGCTTATTTTTCATATCATATTTACTGGTGCAATATTATAATAGTTCAATATTGTATATACTAATTGTAAACTCTTTCCAATAATACATTGGTTCATCTTGTTCATCCATGTATTATTAGTGTATGATTAGTTAAATCCATGCTTCTTCTTACATTAGGTAATTAATAATCATACTACCCCACTTATAGTTTATAAATACATTTCAATGTCCTATGTTTTTTCATACATGCTCTAATATGTGTGAAATTTGATACTTGACTCATGTTCCTAGGTTATTAAGGGTCTAATCTACTATAGTGTTTAAATATACAAGAAAATATTTCATTAAAACATATTTTATATTTTATAGTAGTATTATTGTCGTTTTAATTTTTAAATATAATCATATAACCTTATCAAATATTAAAGAAGATAGAACTTAAATTAGATACTTAGAGGGCTATACATATATGACTTCTTCACCTTTATAACTCATTACATTATATATACTATATCCTTAGAGAGCTAACTATTGATAAAAATACCAAGGGTTGTCCATCTAAGGAATAATATTGTATCTAAAATATGAAATACTAAGGAGACTTATCTTTGGTTTTATAAATCATTCTACATCATTTATGCATATGTAATCTTACTTTTCCCTAGTTATTAATAGGTAAAGAAGGAATGTACTCATGGTTATGTGCAAGACATGGTTAGTGAACGAATTATTATATTCTTTTAAAATATCTCTAATTTCCATATAAGGGGCCCCAAGGATCACCATTCTAGGTTTTATAGATCCTAGAAAAGATGAGAAGGTTCATTCTCCTATCGATTGGCCAAAAGGTATGAAATTTATATTATTGATTTTTGTCTCTCTTTCCATTATAGTCTTATTTATATTGCATTACCTTTGAATTTCCTCTATAGTGGAGTGAAACTATAAGTCTTACAATGAAAAAATAAGAATGATAGAAATATAGATAATTTATTTAAGGGATATAGAAAACATGTGAGGAACTGAAGAAAGTCAATCAAAAAGAAAGGAAAACAACATCCAAGTAGGGAAAATATATGAAATAGGTTTATGAAAAAATGAGAGAAAATAAATAAGAAAAAAATAAAAGGGAAAAGGAATAAGGTAAAGGAAATGTGTAAACCAAAAGTACAATTATATAGGTATAAAGGATATTGATGCTCGTGTATAGTTTATTTTATTTAAATTCATCATTAACCTAAAAAAATCATTTTCATCCCAATGCATAACATCATATTTCTCTTCATCTAATATTTCATATTGTACTATTTGACTTCCATTTTCAATTGCATATGTTTTCTATTGATAGTTCTTTGTACTAGGCACAAACACATTGTTAATTGGAGTTATATTAGGAATTATAGTCATAAGAAAAAAAATTCATTTCTTAACTTGTGGTTATGTGGTAAAATATTTCTTTTGATGCACCACAACACTAATTTTTGGTATCTAATTATTCATTTTTACATAAATCTCTAGTTCTTTTACATCTTTTCCATGTACACCTTTTTTTTCATTTTTTCATCATACTTCTTTCTTTTTTTTTCTTTTTTAATTAATTTTCTCCTTTGCAAATAATCACTTCTAATATAATTTTTTATGATGTATTCTAACTTCTTATAGAGGTTATTTTAGAGTTTCTATGCAATTATTTGAAGCTAGATAGTTGAAATGTACATTATGATTATATGAATATCTTAAGATCTTGATAATTTTATTCCTTCATGAATAATTTTTAGGCATTGGCATACAAGGATAGGTGCCAAATTCAAATATCCTAGGCATGGTTTCCTAATTAATAAAGAAAATATCCAATGAAGGAATAACATGACATACATTTTATATTTGTTTAGATCCAACTTAAATTAATAACATGTCAAAAACTAAACTATTAATAAATAATATATTTTTCATCTTGAGGAAGACTCCAAACTATGAATAATATTTTTTATTTGTGTTCCTTAATAAGAATCACTTCTCTACATATGTTTTGTTAGTTTCTTATGCATGAAAATATATCAATATTAACATGTTCATGTATCTCTCCTAGGATATTGAATGGTTCTTAGTCCTTTTTTTTCGTATTTTTGCATCAAAGAATGCCATTGGTGGAGTGGAGAGAGGAGAAGAAGAGGTGTCATTAGTTTTAGTCTCCCATGAAAGTATGTGTAATTGATATATATCATTAGACTAAATGTGTAAATAATTTTTTGCATTATTTTATATGCATATCCTCCATAATAATGTTATATTGTTCTTCAATTTTATTTATGTTATATGAAAAATGATTAGTGTCAATTTCCAATAATATATTACAATTCACAACAAACATATATTCCAAATCTCACACCCACCTTACACATGCATTATATTATTTTCTATAAGCTCTTGTGACTTCTACTTAAGAATTATGAAAAATTATCTTATGCCCGTGAACTCTATAGAAATTACATAATTCTTGGTTATTATAGGCCATTTCACATGGTTTGTTCAAGTCAAGTAGATGTACCAAATAAATATTTTTTAAAAATAGAATTATTTAATTTTTCAATATTGTCAAAATATTCTTGTAGTTTAGTAAAATTTCTATGAATTTTTTATTTAAAGGAAGGAATGGTTAAAGTATTACCAACATGGTTAATATTTGTCCTTGCTTCATTTCCCTTAAAAATATTGGTCACTTTTAAAGCCATATTTAAGTGTATTAGATTATTATATATTGGTCTAAATGAATTTTGAATGTGTACACATATCTCTAAAAGAGGGAAAGCTACTCAAATGTAAAGTAATCTTAATAACTGAAAGTGGTCCCTCAAGAAACATATTTTTTAGTTGATTGCTACTAAGTTTCTACTTGAATTCACTATGCATAGATTGGACTAATGATATACCCATTATTTCTATCTCTCCCTTCAAGCTTGCTCCACCACATATGGTGTCTCTACTAGGGAATCCACTTGCTAGAACTAGATATAGGATTATTACATTATTGAGTTCATTTTTTTGTGGTATTCAAGGAAATTTTCAAATCTATGTTGAAATGAAAATATTATATCAAGGTTATATCAAAATACTTTAAAAAATGTATGTAAAAATAGGATGTAAATAATAACACCATTATATAACATAGTCCTCTAAGGTTTGTATCAATAAATTGGCTAAGATCTTATCATCAAATGAAAATTATATGGATGTAGAAATGAGGAATTATATATCGTATCGTCGGTCTCCTTTTCCATAAGATACTTTAATCTAGGGGTCGTGAAAGAAAAAGATGTGGACATGTAACCACATCAAATGCTAATGGAGTGTGATATCCTTTTATTCAGTAATTTTAGATACTTATGTTTAGTTCTATAAGAGAGTGCATTGAAACAATGGAAATATACAAGATTACATATTTTAGGTTTCATTATATTATATGGAGGCTTGATGAGATCCATTGGTGTATAAATTATACATTATGTGTACATTTATGAATGGTAAATATAATAAGATTTTTTACTGTCATAGTATTCACATGAATTCAAAAGGGAGAAAATTTAATCATAAATCTTGGATATCCATACCTTTTCTCTTTGTGGATTTTTAAAAAAAATCTTTGATATCAATATATTACAAAAATGGTGTAATTTGGTTAAAATATTTGTCCATTTCTATTTGCTTCCTAACTACCCATTTTAAATATTCCTATATGCTTATCACTTATCCAAACTATATATTTTAACATCTTCATAAATGCATCCTATTCACTTATTTATTAAACATATAGAATCACACATTTATATACACATGCTACCCAAATCAATTCAGCCAATTTTTATGTCTCAAGAAAAAAGTTTAGTCATAGACTTTGTCATTTTTAATTTCAATTTTTTAAATTTGAATTTTGGTGGCTCCCATTTATACATTTCCTAATAAGGATTGAGTAAACACAAATTTATATGATATGTTATGGGTCTTCATATTTAAGGGTATTCAATGCATTCATTTTAGAAATCTAAAAGTCATTACTACTCTCTCAACTTAAGGATCAAAAGAATTTCGATTTGGTGCACTAAAATGAAACATCTACATAATCATCCAAGAAGTATTTACAAGACTAAAGAATATTACTTTTTATCTTACATATACATTTCAATAAATTGATGTAAGAAAACATATCCATTTGACACACAATAACAACCCTTTAAAGATATTTATAAATATTACAAATTTTAAAATATTAAGGGACATAAAAATTAAAGAGTCACTTGGAACAAAGTGAAGAATAGAAGTCTGCAATTTGTATAGCACAGGTTTTTCAGAAAGATATCTATGATTTCAGATTTGTCTTTATCATCTAACTCAACCGTAAACAAAGATAAAATAATACTCCCATTCTAAGGGGAATGAACAGACTATCATCACAGATTTTAGATCCTGAAATGTTCAGAGTGTTTTGTTGTTCTAGATTGCATCATATTGTCCAGCCACAATGGCAAGCACTCGCTAATATTGCACTTAATTTTCTAAAATAGCTGTTAAAAATCAACTTATTATCACTCTAGGAAAACACCATCAATTAATCTTTGTTAATTGTGCTTCTATGCATTTTATTGAATCAGTACACTTCCCTTGAAGAAAAACTTATGATGAGGAATATCCTAAAATTTCTAGTATCACAATATTTTATATAAAAATAGAAATACAATTACATATGAAGAATATAAATGCAATAAATCTTATAGGCGACTTAGACGCAGAAATCATTTATCTTTTAAAAGAAACAATGTCTTAAATTCTATTCAATTAAACCTCGACGAAAATGAATAAAGGCTTTTATTCAGTTCAGCCTCAAAGTAGGATGAGGGTCTTATTGGGCGCAGCCTCAAAACAGCTGACAAGAAAGAAATAAATCAAATTGCGTAAGAACAGTCTAAGAGAGACAAGATTATCATCTTCTCTCAGCAGAATGAATAAAATAGAAATACAATTACATATGAAGAATATAAATGCAATAAATCTTATAGGCGACTTAGACGCAGAAATCATTTATCTTTTAAAAGAAACAATGTCTTAAATTCTATTCAATTAAACCTCGACGAAAATGAATAAAGGCTTTTATTCAGTTCAGCCTCAAAGTAGGATGAGGGTCTTATTGGGCGCAGCCTCAAAACAGCTGACAAGAAAGAAATACATCAAATTGCGTTAGAACAGTCTAAGAGAGACAAGATTATCATCTTCTCTCAGCAGAATGGTCTACCAATTCAGAGCAACAATGACAGATTAATGACCTACAGGTGCAGGTGCAGGTGCAGAGGCTTGCCCAGAAATCAACTCCTTGATCTGTTGGTCATTGACATTAAATGCCTTGGCCAACACATCTTGAGGAATGGGAGGATTGGATCCGAAGACGGCAGATGCCACGATTTGAACGCCAGGCAGCTGGCTGTTAAATGCAGTGATTGTACTGGCATATGATGCACCGACGTTCTGCTGAAAATGCACTAAGCCCCTTGGAATCACAAAGACGTCTCCCTTCTCCAACTTTTGTGAGAACAAGACATTATCTGTGGTGATAAAACCAGCCAAAATAGTGCCCTCCATTACAAATATGATCTCAGTAGCACGAGGATGAATATGAGGAGGGTTCAAACCACCAGGGGCAAATTCCCCATGGTTGATTGATATGCCCAGTGTGTTTACTCCTGGGAAATTTTGGACATTAGCTGCGGTGATATTGAACCCAAAACTGTTGTTGGTTGAGAGTGGATTACCTAGTCCCTTAAACAAGAAATCGGATGCGTTCACTACCTTTGGGTCCTTGCAGACAAAACCGTTAACCTTCACATTACCTTGACTAATATCAGCGACACAGAAATCCTGTAAAGGATCTGGGTCCGATGCATTGATTGACAAGATTAGGGAAAGCCACAAAATGCAGCTCAGGGAAGCTTTGATCATTGTTTTGGAAGTTTTCATTTCCAATAGGCTCTGAGTGTTGTGCGATATAAGAAAATGAAAAACAGAGTTTAATATGATTTGATTATACTAAAAACATGTATTTATAGGGAAATTATGGTGATAAGCGGTGGAGTAATGTTATCGTATATCCGAAGATTACCTGTTTCCTAAGACTTGTTAAACCCAAAGTTTGGAATACTCAGTCAAACTAAAGCGATTAGACTTTCGTTTGCACGAATTTGTGAATTGTCCATGGGATAAACTCATTTGCATGGCTTTTTTTGTTTTGTTCTAGTTAAAGCTTTACAAATTTACAGGCTGATTTGCGTCACAGCTACGTAATCGGTTAAAATTAAATAGTTATTTAAGCTAGTTGTATAAAAAAGCTATACGTGCTTGACTTTCCTCCCAAATCTAGAGAACTGTGTTCACATTCTCCAAAGGACTCGGTCCAGCATGGAGAACAGCTTTCATTTTCTTTATCTTTTAACAGATATAAAATTATAGACGTTGGTACCGTCCCAGCTGTGTAAAATAATAGAATATTTTGGATATTCAATGACCTATTTTTTTCAGCTAGATACTTTATTCTTTCCTTGCTTTCCCTAATAAGGCGAAAAATAATTAGCACTGGCCTTTGTTCGACTAGTTTCTGTGGAAATGCTAACAGCAAACGTTTTTGTTGGGTAATTTGTCACATTTTTTCTCCCGCTTATAGTCGTCTACATCAAAGTCTGCTCTTTTATCAACTAGCGCTTGCACCTTAGCAAGGCGCAATGGTTACGCCGATAGGAGGGTATACTATGGTAGTGTATTCGGAGGGCAGAGAGGGGGAGAATGCATGGGGAAAGTGCAATCTGGTTTTTTGCAGGAGTAATTATTCACAGGGAATGTGAATGGGTGGCGGGATGCAAGTAGAGTTGAATATGCCAAGTGGAT
Organism: Sequoia sempervirens; assembly: GCA_007258455.2. Taxonomy (NCBI): domain Eukaryota; kingdom Viridiplantae; phylum Streptophyta; class Pinopsida; order Cupressales; family Cupressaceae; genus Sequoia; species Sequoia sempervirens. The sequence goes on from VDFB02299305.1 coordinate 183,805, forward strand.
GAACAACGCAATATATTATCTTAAATGGTTGAAGTGGTGGAACATTGTAGCTCAACTGTAGCAAGTACATTTGTTGGTAGTTCATAGTATGTAAAATGTGCGCTATGAAAAGCAAAAAAATTGGCCAGCAATTTTGCATTAGAACTTTTTTTCCGAACAAAATACAGTACAATTGTTGGTGTTTGATGGTGAGGGGCTAGGTGTTTGATGGTGAGGGGCTATGATATATGCCATTTGGCTTCAAGGCCTGGAAAGCAAAAGAAATGCTAACCCTAACCCTAATTTTGATGCAAAACCTACCCCTCATCCTAATGTTAACCATATTGCTAACCCTAACTGTATCTCTTAACCCCAACCATAAGCTTAACTATATCTCTATCCCTAATCCTAACCTAAACCCTAAACCTAACTATATATTTTTACCGCTGAGAACATTTAACCATATCTCTTAATCTTAACACTAACCCTATTCCTAAGTCATTGTCTATCCCTAAACCTAACCACATAATGACATTAAACCTAACTATATCTCTATCCCAAATCCAAACCATAAGCATAACCATAACCATGATGTAAATCGTAACCCTAAACCTACAATTGATCTTAAATCCAAGTGTAACCCTAACCCTGATCCTAACTCTAACCCTAATTTTAAGCTAATCTTCACTCTAACCCTAATCCTAATTTTTGATGCTAGCCGTAACCTCGATCTTGATGTTAACCCTAACCCTAATCCTATTCTTAACTAAATTTCTAATCCCCTAAACCTAATGATATTTCTAACGCAAAACCTAACCCTAAGTATGACCATAACAACTATGCAAACCCTAACCCTCACCTTATTCGTAAACCTAACCTTGACCTGAAACCCAATTCTAACCCTAATCTTGAGCAAATCTTGATGCTATCCCTAACCCTAATTTTGATGCTATCTCTAAGCCTCATCCTAAAGCCAACAGGAACCCTACTCTTAACTAAATCTCAACCCTAACCCTAATTGTAACTATATATCTAGCATTAACCTTAACCTTACCTGTAACCCTAAACATATCTCTTAACCCTAACCCTAACCCTAACCCTGATAAGCTTAACCCCAACTATTACCCTAACCCTAACTATATCTCTTAACCCTAAACGTGACCCTAACCCCTTTTGTAACTCTAATCTTAATGCTAAACCTAACCCTAATCCTAAACTATTCTTCATGCTAACCCTAACCCTAATTTTGATGCAAACCCTAATCCTCATCCTAATGTTAACCATATTTCTAACCCTAACTCTATCTCTTAACCCTAACAATAAGCTTAGCTATATCTCTAGCCCTAACCCTAACCTAAACCCTAATCCTAACTATATCTCTTAACCCCATCCTAACCATAATCATAATTCTAAACTTGACAACAAACCCTAAACTTGACAACAAACCTAAATGTAAACCTAATCCTAATGCTAACCCTAACCCTAAGTTTGATGCTAGTAACCCCAATTATTACCCCAACCCTAACTATATCTATTAACCCTAAACTTGACAACAAACCTAAATGCAACCCTAATCCTAATGCTAACCCTAACCCTAAGTTTGATGCTCTCTCTGTCTCTCTCTGTCTCTGTCTCTCTCTGTCTCTCTCTGTCTATATATATATATATATCCATGCTAGAGATATAGTTAGGGTTAGGGTAAAGAGATATATCTTTGAATTATTGATTTGATTTTTGATTTGTTTCTTTGATCATTCAATTTAGTAAGCAACTATAGATACAAATATTTATAGCCTTGTCTACCGAGTATTACACATTATGACATTAGGAAATATATATAGAGCTATATATATTTGTGTCTATGAACCATATACTTATTAAAGTTACTTAACAAAAAATATAATTTATTAGTGATGTCTTATCAATAAAAATAATTGATAAATGAAACAAAAAAAATAAAAAATAGTGTGTTTGATTTTTATTAAATCATTGTTTTATAATTGTTTTCATGTGTTATATTATTTATTTTATTATCATGGAAAAAGTTATTGAAAAATAAAATAGCTCTTCAATTCAAAACTAAGTTAAAATAGTATAAGTTTTGAGTCCATTTATTATACATGCATCTAAATGAGAATTATGTAAATAAAATAGAAATGAAAATTAAAGTAAATAATTTTTTTTTTTGAGTTTTAAAAACATGTGTATGATTTCTATGATTTATTTTCTTATTGAATAAATAAAATAGATGTTCAATAAAGAATAAAAGTATATAATATATAACATAAAATAACATTACTAATTAAAAGAATGTATAAAAGTATACAAATTTCAATCTACATTTCAAGATTTTTATTATCTTTACAAAAATAAAATTACAACATAAAAAATATAAAACCATTTAAATAATAAGATCTTACACATAAAAATAAAATAAAATCCAATACATTTTTATTATAATAAATGTAAAAAATATTTAACAAATCTAAAAGTAGAAGAGAGCTTACCATTGATCATCATAGAAGTGGTGACATTTAATCTCCATACTTCCAACCTTGAGCGCATCTGTGAAAACCCATCACCAAACACAAATGCGTCAAATTCAAAAAAGAAAAAGAGTGGTCTGAAATATAGGATCACCAACACTCACATTCAGATTGTCATTACAGCCACCTATTACAATTTTTAGAATATTTCTGATCTCTAATAATCAGACTTTTCACAGAGAGCAGACTTAAAATGAAACAACAACCTACATGTGACTCCAACTTACAGAGAAGGCCATTTGCCCATACCATGTATATTATATTCTTGACAGCAAATGCAATACAAAAACACTATCATTTATTGCAGATCAGGTAGACAGAATTCCCCATACATGACAGTTCAAAGATGGGATTGCCTACGCACAATGTCATTTGTCAGTTTAATAGACTGGCTTATCAAACCCCAACCAAGCTAATACATGATACCACAAACCCAGACTTATCACATTTAGATATTACATCCATTAGCATATGAATTCAATACAGGAAATGAACGCCCAGACCTGGGTAAGGCAAGACGTCCTCAAGCTGGATGGGAAACCACGACCACACCAAGATTCAATCAGCACCTAGTAGCCAACACGCCTCAGCATCAAAGGCTCTTGTATGAAATGGTGCACTTGGCTGGAACACTTCCAAATGCCCTGCTAAACTTAATGGGGAAGCCACGACCTGGGTTTTGGCTTAAATCCGTTTTAAGAAAATGCCTCTACACAAAAAATCGCGTCCCTTCTATTCTGCTCAGATTACACCCAGAAATCGCAACCTTCAAAGGTCTGATGTTTGTAAAAGCTATGTCCAATGTTTCTTCACATTGTCGTGCCTCTTTGAGTGAATATTGCTCTCCAGAATTGCCTTCTAAAGACTGCCACGACCCAGTGAATAGTCAACTCAAAAATCTGCAATGGCGTCCAGAATGAAGAGCTGGGTAGAACTCCATTCAAGCACAGCAAGAAAGGGTTAGCAACCATTGCACACGCAGACATTGCTTCAACTCGCACGCAAAACCCCGAAAGTCAAGGTAAAATTAACACAGTACGCAGGGAGTAACTGGTACAGTGTTCGAACTGAATGAGTCATTTATTTTTCACCCATACTCCTGGCAGGACGCCCATACCGGGTGCAGAGGAGCAGCGTACGGAGTCAGGGAAGTGGAAAACCAACCGCACAAAATGCCGTCGCAGGGAAAAAATTTAGGTGGGAATCCAGCCGGAATAGTCTCAGCCGGCATCAGACATGAGACTTTTCCGGTTGAATGCTCACCTATAATAGCCTATCGGCTAATTACCATTTACTATCTAGTGAGTGCTACCCAAACATAAACATCTTTATCATATGTGAAATGTTCAAGGACAAAGTTTATAATGTAAAAGCATCTAAATGCTCTGACACCAAGTGAAAAATATTTGAAAGTTTAGACACAAACAAAATCCACAGAGCTGATGCTTTGTTTCCCAATCAACTGGAAATACCAAAACAAATACGGAATAACAAAATAAAATAGATTGGATACACACAATTCGACATGCAAACTTGCATGTTCTATTAACTCAGAAAATAAGAATTACAAAATGATTTCAAATTTAAAACTACAAATTACTAATGACAAATTTGATTTGTAGCAATCTAGAGCTGCACACATACAAACTTAGATCGATCAGGAATTTCTCAGAGCTCTTTCTTTTTCTTCCTTCACTGAACGATCTAGAGCTATTTGCTGCTCCCTGCACACACACAGAACAATCTGGAGCTATCTACTGCTCCCTGCAAACATTTTGCCCTTCACTCACAAAACATTCTTTGTTGTTGTTGCAACTTCACCTCATTGCAACTTGCTGCTCACTCTAACTAACTAACTATTTCAATCATTCATTTTGTCTATTCTTTCCTTCACAAAAAATTTCCTCTCAAAATTCAAACTCACCAACCACAATAAATTCTATAGTCAGGGGCAGAATAGGGATGAAAATCCCAAAAAAGTTGTCATTGAAAGGATCCTCCTGATAGGTAGGTGCAATAGGGGAGTTGATGTGAGAAGGCTCAGGCAATAAACGTTTCTAGCACTCCCCCTTTGATTGAGCTATTAAACAACAACATTCTTCATACAAATCAACAACACCTAAATTTCTTCTTAGGCATTCAAAACAATCTTTGCTCAATGGTTTGGTAAAAATGTTTGCAAGTTGTTGCTCATACCTACAAAATTTCATTTTAATTTCACCTTTCTCAACCAATTGTCTTATGAAATGATACCTAATTTTAATGTGCTTGCTTCTTCCCTGAAAAACTAGATTCTTCGTTAAAGCTATTAATGAAACATTGCTTCTTCCATGAAAAAATGGATTCTTCATCAAAGCTATTAATGAAACATTGTCACAAAATATAGTTGTTTCATCCTTTTGTTCTTCCTTCAAATTTGCTAAGGTCCTCCTTAGCCAAATAGCTTGGCATGTTGTTGCATTTGCTATTATATACTCAGCCTCAACTCTAGATAGGGAAACTATGGTTTGTTTCTTGGAATCCCATGAAATGACTTCCGATCCCAAATGAAACACATATGCATATGTGCTCTTTCTATCATCCACACTCTCTGCCAATCACTATCTATATAACCAACCAACCCAAATTCATTTGCTACACCATACAAAATGTTGAGTCCTTTTGTTCCATTCACATACCTCAAGATTCTTTTACCCGCTTGTCAATGTGATTCTTTTGGAGTCTCCATAAATATGGAAATCAAATTTACACTATGTATTATATCAGGCCTAGTTGTTGTTAAATAGATCAAATTTCCAACCAAACTTTTATACATGGTCAGATTCACATTGTTACTACAATTTTCCTTGCTCAACTTTAGACTTATGGCTGTTGGTGTAGGGGTGGACTTGCTATCTTGCATCCTAAACCTTTTCAAAATCTCTGATGCATACTTTTCTTGAGAGATGAAAATACCATCATGCACTTATTTTACTTTTATGCCTAGAAAAAACTCAAGAGACCTAAGTTTGTTATTTCAAACTCTTTTTTCATGGCCTTTTCAAAATCAACAACGAGGAAATCATTATCCCCAGTGAAAACTAAATCAACATACAAGACAACAATTAAAGTCTTACCATCAACTGCCTTGATGTCAAGAGTGGGCTCACCATCTCTTCTGCTAAAGTCATTGCTCAACAAATATGAGTCAATCCTATTGTACCATGCCCGTGGTACTTGATTCAACCCATAAAGAGCTTTCTTCAGCCTATATACCTTGTTTTATTGACTTAGAACTTCATAACCAAGTGGGTGTTCCACATACACTTCCTCTTTTAACACTCCATTTGAAAAAGCAGACTTCATGTCCATTTGATACACCTTACAATTGTGTTGTTCTATAATTACTATGACTTCCCACATGGTTTCCATTCTTGCAAGTGGAGCAAATGTATCATCATAATCTCTCCCAAACTATTGTTTGTATCCCTTGACAACTAATCTTGCCTGCCTCTCTATTCTTCCATCAACATTTCTTTTGGTCGTATAGACCCATTTCACTCCAATAATTTGCTTGTTGGAAGGAAAATTAGTTAGCTCCCATGTTCTATTCCTTGCTATTGCATCTCTCTCTTCATCCATTGTTTCACACCATTTCTTCTCTTTCACAACATCTTCAAAATAAATTGGATCACTATGAGAAAATAATACAAAATTCGTATTTTCATCAAACTCTTCATCATAGCTTTCATTTTGATAGATCTCCCTTATACTCTTGGTTTTTCTTACAATTAGGGAGGTAAGGTGGGGTCTGAATCTTCACTATTACTACTGATTTACTAAGCATACCCTATCGAGAGCTGACTAGAGCTCTATGTATGTGTCTATGTAGTGGCTTGAAGCGGTCCAAAGCTAGTTCGAAGCAGTCTAGAACTATTGGGAATGACTGTAGGCTCCATAACACCATCTTCCTACACTTCATACTCTTTTCTTTCTTCACTCAGAGCTATCAGGAGCTATTAGGAGCTATCAGAACCTGTCAGGCCATGCCATGACTCATCCTCTAAGAACTCCACATCTCTGCTAGTGACGATTTTCTTGGTGACTAGGTTATACAACCTCTAGGCTTTGGACTCTTCATTATAGCCCATGAAAATACACTTCTCACCCTTGTCATCCAACTTTTTCCTATTCTCTTTTGGCACAAGTGCATATGTCACACACCCAAACACTCTCAAGTGCTCAACCATCCACTTGCATTTTGTCCATGTCTCTTGTGGAATCTTGTCAAAAATGACCTTTCTAGGACTTTTATTTATCAAATATATTGTTGTTGCTACAACTTCACCCCAATATTCATTTGGAAGTCTCCTAGCTTTAAGCATGCTTCTTGCCATCTCCACAATGGTTGTGTTTTTTCTTTCAATCACTCCATTTTGCTACAAAGTATAGGTTGCTATTAGCTCCTTCTCAATACCATGTTGTTTGCATAAATTCACAAAGTGATTGGAGGTATACTTCCCCCTCTATTTGACCTTAGAACCTTGATGAAATGTTCACTCTCCTTATTAGTCTGGGCCTTAAAATATTTAAACTTATCAAATGCTTCAGATTTATGTTGTAAAAATAAACCCATGTCTTACGGGTGTAATCATCTATGAAGGTCATAAATTATTGGCTCTTACAAATAGAAATTTTTTGCATAGGGCCACACAAATCAGTGTGCACCAGCTCCAATCGTGCTCTTTCCCTTCTAGAATTGCTTGATTGTAAGGGTTTCCTATGTTGCTTGCCTAAAATATAGGCTTCACATCTACTACTAGGCTCTACTATGGTTGGTAAACCTCAACCATAACCTTCTTTGAAAAAATATTCAAAACAGCATAGTCTAAGTGTCCATACCTGAGATGCCAAAGCTTGGAAGGGTCTTGAACAACTATCTTGAAGGTTGCTTGTTGTTGTATTGCTATACATTTTCTTGCAGCTACAAACTGAGATGAGAAACACCTTTCTAGCCTCAATGGAAACATTATATTCTTCATCGTTTGCACTATTGCAATTATTTTCTTGTTTCCATCAACACTTTGTAACCTTTTTGGATCAACTTCCAAATAATCATGACATTGTGCTTTATACCAGGGGAAAAATATACATTGTCAATCTCCTTCTTCTCGCCTTGCTTGGTTTGAAATAAAATAGACCCTTTTCCCACAATTGGAACTATTTCATTGTTCCCCATTTTTATTTCAAACTTGACATTTTTATCAATGAAAGAAAATAAACTTTCATTACCACTCATGTGGTTTCTACAACCACTATCTAAAAGCCATACCTCATTATTGCCTTGCTCATCAATGTTGCACATGATGAAGGCCTTTTGCTAATTACTTTTAGCCACTTTTTCATCAGCCATATTTGCACTTTGCTTGGACTGATCACATTTTTTTCTCCAGCACTCACTTGCATAATGTCCAAACTTATAGCAATAGTAACATTTAATATTGCTCTTGTCATACTTCCGACTCAAGCTGTTGTTCTTCTTGGCTTGTCCAGAGCTAGACTGAGAGTTGCTTGCTCTCTCTTGGTTGTATGCTCATCCTGAGCTATCTTCTCTAGCACTTCCACATCTAGGTTTTCCTTTACCACATCCAAAGTTGTTTCTACCTCTCTGCCTACCTCTTAAACTAGCTTGAGCTTTGAAATCTTGGTCATTGGAATAACATGCAGACCTATTTAGTTCATGTTCATGGGTTTGTAGGGAACCCATTAGCTCATCGACTGACAATGTTGAGAGCTCCTTTGCCTATTCTATGGAATCACTACTATATCAAACATTGTGGGTAAAATTCTGAGGATTTTCTCCACAATCCAATACTCTTCTATGAATTCTCTATTTAATCTCAACTGGTTTATCAAACATGATATTCTTATGTGAAAGTCTGAGATATACTCGCTATCTTTCATTTGGAGAGTCTCAAAATCTCTTCGAAACATTTAGAGCTTCACCAATATGACTTTATCAGTCCCTTTGTAACTATTATGGAGGATTTCCTAGGCTTCCTTTAGATAGTTAAATGCTACTGTTCCAAAATAAATGTCCTCTATCAAGGCTACTTCAATCAAACTCAATGAATTTGCATCTTTCCTCCTTGCCTCCTTCAACTAGGTCTTCTAGTTGTTTGCAAGGACTCAATATACTATAGGATCAATCACATCATTGAAACTACTGATCATAAACTCCCACAAATAATTTGCAATCATTATGGTTTTCATTTTTTTTTCTTAAACATCATAGTTTTTTCCATTGAATGGTGGTGGCTACTGCCAACTCTTAGTTTCATCTCTAGCCATGTCTCCTACAAAAAAAACTTTAAACACCCAGAAAATAAATTCCCAACTCACTCAAGACATAGGGCCTTCTAGCTCTAATACCATGTAAAAGTATTTAAATGCTCTTATACCATGTGAAAAATATCTGAAAACTTAGACACAAACAAAATGCACAGAGTTGTTCTATTTCCCAATCAACTAGTAATACCAAAACAAATATGGAATAACAAAAAAAATAGATTGAAGACACACAACTAGACATGCAAACTTGCATGTTCTATTAACTCAAAAAATAATAATTAAAAAATGATTTCAAACTTGAAACTACAAATTACTAATGAAAAACTTGATTTGCAACAGTCTGGAGTTGCACACACACACACACTCAGAACAATCAAGATTTTTTTAGAGCTCTTTCTTCTTTTTCCTACACTAAATGATCTGGAGCTATCTAATGCTCCTTGCAAAACAATGACCAATCTGAAGCTATCTGCTGCTCCCTAGACACACAGAGAAAAATCTAGAGCTATCTGCTGCTCCCTGCAAAGATTCTGCACTTCACTCACAAAACATTCTCTATTGTTGTCACAACTTCACCTCCTTGCAGCTTACTTACTGCTCACTCTAACTAACTAACCGTTTCAATCATTCCTTTTTTCTATTCTTGTCTTTACAAAAAATTCCCTCTCAAAATTGAAACTTACCTACCATAATTAATTTTGTAGTGAAGGGTAGAACATGGATGAAGATCCCAAAAAAATTGCCTTTAAAAGGAGCCTCCTGATAGGTAGGTGCAACAAGGGAGTCGATGTGAGAAGGCTTAGGCAATAAATGTTTCCAACATATAACCATCAATTATAATAACTCTCTTATAACATAGTTCTTAACATCTATCTCACTTGATTATTTAAATATTTAAATGATTTTGTTGGATTTGAAGTAGTTGATGTAGTTCTAATTTCAAATTAATAGCTTAATAACATGTCACTTTTTAAATTTTGAAAGATAATTGACATCATTACTTTTCATATATGGGTAGCTAATGTAATACTACAAATTAGATATAGTTTAGTCACCCAAAGTTTTCATCAACTTTAGGGGTACATGAACCTCAATAAATCTCATATGATATAGTGATGAGCATTTATCTCTAACTCAAATAGTGTTTTAAATTTTAAAGAGGAAAAATGAGTGTAATTTTTACTTTATTGCTTAAATCCTTAAGCATTTTTTATTTCATATGACATAATTTGATTTATTTTCCATGAATAAATTTTAGTTCATGTAAAGGGGCAACTATAGTTTATAAAAGAAAATGAATTTCTTTAACTATTAAGCTACCAATACAAAGATCCTTATTTTGATGATTCTTATAGTCCATTAGGCCAATTCATTTTTCCTCTACTTTTGATTTCTCTATATGAACCAACCCATTCCAAACAACAATAACAAGACTAAATGTTCAACTTATCTTAGAGAATTCAAATATCAAATCATTCAAATGAAGTTCTTTCTCTATTGAAATCTATAATACATTTTCTACATGTGAAAAATTTCCTCATATATTTTTGATTAAAAGAAGGAAAATAATTATTTAAATATTTGATATAATTTGATGCTAAACCTTTATTCTATAGATCTCTATAAAAGCTGATGTAGAACTCAGGTGAATGCACAATCAACATCACACAAAAATAATTTCTACTTGAAATCCGTGAGGTTTTTTCATAATTCCTTCTATAGAGACATTAAAGCATGTATATGACTCACATTGGTCAATGTTTCATTGCCATATTCTCAATGGTTTGGAAGAATTAAATTTTCTTTGTTCTTGGTTGGCAAATTATAGGAAAAAATATTTTTGGAGTTTTGTGGCACTTGAGGCCAAATGGTTTGACAAAGGTATTAGGAATGTTGAGATACTTATCCATGTCCATTTTTATGAAGTTTTGAGTTCTTGGTGAAGAGTTATAGAAAAAGTCAAATTTCAGCTTCATTAGCATATTTGCTTCTTTCAATAATATTTATGTAGATGTGTTTAAAATGATATTTAAAATATTTAGCTGAAAATCAAAATGCAAAATAAAATAAGAAAATGAGAAATGTGAAGGAACACAAATAAAATATAGGGGTTTCAAGAATTTTTGAAGGGCACTATTTTGAAAGGAATAATTGCATAGCAAGAAAAAGAAACCATAGGCAATGTCCATGTGAGAAGCATGTTTTAGAATTTAAAAATAGTGAAAATGAAGGTGGGGTTGTGTACAAGTAAAAAAAAAAGGAAAAATATAATGAGGAGATCTGCAAAAGAGGTATCAAGCCTCATAGAAGGCTATTGGAGTTTTAAAAATAAAAATAAAAATGCATAGATAAGGTGTGGGACAACACAAAAATTGGTGAAGCGAAGTTCATAGAAGATGTTGCAAGATTTGTAAAGTTAAATAAATTATAGTTTATCAATAAGAAAAGGGGATGGTAGATATAGATTAAATGGTATGCCATCAAAAACATAGACCATAACATTGATATGTAGATTTACTTCTAATAGATTGAAATTGGAAGAGCCAAGGAGCAACGAGAATTGTCTGAGCATAGGAAATTACAAATAAATTTAAAATTGTTGATTGTAAATGTTTCTTATCTAAGAGATAAACAAATATTTCAGGCATCTTTGTGGCTTTTTTATGCTGATCAATTGTAAATTTATTTTGAATTTTAATGTTGGAAGAAAATTAAATTTCTAGAATAATGCATTGATAGTTTTACGAATTAGTAAAATGATAGGTATTTGGTAAAATCAAGGTTATTTGATAAAATCAAATAGATGTGAAATAAGTTGGACTGTTGAAAGTAAAATTAATGGAAGAGGATATCCTACTTGCAAGAAATTAATTGGAATGGTTTATGGGTGAGAAAGTTAGAGATTTTTCCTCTATGTCAAATGGTATCAGAGCTGATAATTTTGAGTGTATGGACAAACCACTGACTATGAGGTAGTTTGCACCAGGATCCATGGGTAGAGAGGAGTGATAAGGTGGTAGATAAAATGCTTGTGAGGGTTGTTGTAGGTAAGAGGAGTCCTAAACAATGAGAGCTTGAATCCGCAAAGAAAAGTGTTGTGATAAATTGTAAGGTATGTGAGAATTAATATAGTAGATTGCAACAATAAATGAAATGAGTTCAAAAAAGATGATCAAATGGATTATGAGGAGACCGTTGATAATCACATTTTTGGAAGAATATTGGGAGGAAATGGAGAGTTGAAATCTCCGTGAAGAGTTGAAAAAGATCAAGGAAAGAATGGATGCCTAGGAAAAATATTGTTTTCTTAATGATATTTTAGTCATGGGAGAGAAAAATGAGGCTGCAGTAGAAGCATGTCATGAAGAAATCATGGTGGAAAAGAATGAAAATGAGGAATTTGTTGTAGCATTTGTTGAACGAGTAGAAGAAGTATAGAAGGAAAGTGTAGACATTAGCGGAAGTCTTTTTTTTACAATGGGCTGGATGAGGAAGATTTAGTGTTTGTGGAAGAGATTACAAAAATAGAGGCAATGCTCAACTTGAAGGGGGTTGCATTAGAGGTATAGGCTACTAAAAGTACAAAATATGTGGTTATGGGTGTAGTGATAAAGCATAAGCATGTTTTCTTCAATAGCAAGGAGGAAGAAAATTTGTTGGTGAGAGAAAATGAATTGTTAAAGAAGCTTGCAATAGTTTGAGGTATGAGATGTGTTGGAACAAATGGTGGTGAGAAGATAGGTGCCACAAAAATGAAGCAAGAAGAGGTAAAAGTTAATTTCTATGAAATTTATGATTTAGAATTTGAAATGGATTCATATGATGAGGTGACTTATGAGGAGAATTATTGTGTAGTGACAAACTAGAATACAAATACTATATATGTGTATGTGGAAGTTGTGAGAGATTATCCAGGAAGTTGTTTGTATAGGTGGTTAGTTTGTGGTGGGTCAAAACCCACAACAGAGGAGAAGGGTGAAGAGATTGTTTGGAGGAGGAGGTCGGTACATAGTAGACACAAGTCCACAAGAGGAGAGAAGAATGGAGTGTAGAGTTGTTGGCAAAGGATGGCGAATGTTCCAAAAAGATGTTGGAAGAAGAGAATTTCTTTTTCCTGAAATTAGTTTCTACATGGGAACATGCAACAAGTATTTTGCAACTTGGAAGAGTAGTTCTACTACTCAACTTCATTTTGTGAGCATATTCTCTCAATTTTTTTAGTGGGTGCATCTAATATAGAAGCACTCGGGTGAATAAGTGATCAACATCACACAAAATATAATGTTACTTGTAATCCATGAGGGTTGTTCACAATTCCTTCTATAGAGAAATTAAAGGATGTATTTGGCTCACATTGGTCAAGGTTTTGTAGCCAAATTCTCAAGGGTTTGGAAGAATTAAATTTTCTCTGGTCTCAATTGGCGAATTATAGGAAAATTATTTTTGGAGTTTTGTGGCACTTGATGCCAAATAGTTTGACAGAGGTCTTAGGAATGTTGTGATGCTTATCCATATCCATTTCTATGAAGTTTCAAGCTCTTGGTGAAAAGTTATAGAAAAAGTCAATTTTTAGCTTCATTAGCATATTTGCTTCATTCAATAATATTTATGTAGATGTGTTTAAAATCATATTTTAAATATTTAATTGAAAATGAAAATTCAAAATAAGTATAAAAAAATGAGAAATGTGAAGGTGCATGAATAAAATATAGGGTGTGGGTGTTGTGCCCTCAGCACACACGCCCTGTTAGGAACGGGGACCCTCTCTTTTCTTCACCTTCCTGGGTTGTTCTATCATCACCTCATTTTGCATGCCCCCATTTTGGTGTCCTAGATGGTCAATGTTCCTCTCATTTCTTGCCTTAAGTTGACCATGTTTTCATCCCCGTTAAATTTGCTGAGTCCTAGGCCTTTGTGAAGTTCCTTTGGTAGTTTGCCTTTACCAATCGCCTTGGGATTTTTCGGGCCCGGCCCCTCGGGTTTCCCTCAACGTATTGATGTTTTGTGTTTGCTATCCCAAAATGGCTAAATGCATTTTCTTTCTTGTGTGCAAGATCCTGGATCCTTGGTCATTTTCCTTCCTACTTGCACTAAAAATTAACTATCTTTCGTTTGAGTCAGGCCCGCTCCATCAGACTTCTCTTCCCGGGACTCTATGGTGAGTTTTCCCTCTGCGATGGCCAACCTACGCCGATGTTCCAACCATCAAACCCCATACTCTCCTTCGCTGATGGTACCAAATACAACCTTGAAATGGCTGTTAGGTCGCATCCTCCCGGCGTCCAGGTCCTAGACCTCCCGCGGTTGTTTAGGGATTTGAACCAACCAACTTTCTTATACTCCATATGGGCATTTATTGGGTGCATTAAATGAGTATGGGAGTATAAATATCTAGCTTGACCTATCATTTTCATAATTCCAGGATAGCCAGAGGATTTTAGAACATCCAAAGAAGATCCAACACCTTCATCTCATGTCGTCCCCATGCTTGTTGCCTCCATCAGTTGGTTCCCTAAGAATTTAGTGGTCTTCGCCATCAGGTTCTTAAGGTAGGTTTTCCATATGCCCTCCTACTAAATTTTTTTGAGGATTTTTCATTTGAATGGTGGTTAAAACAATTTTAAGTTACATGCATTTGATAGAGGAAGGATAAACCTAAAGAACCCATGTGATGGAATTGCTAAGAAACCTCCCAAAAATCATATAGTCCAAGTCTGAAACTTTACCATCTCGGCGTTGTTCTTTACATAGAGAATTTGCGCCCTTCAGACCCAAGCCTCCCTATCGCCTCTTGGGAAACTTCAAAATCATTAAAAACTCAAACAATGAGATGTCTCCCTAGGCTAGAGACCTCAAACCTCCTTCAACGAATCACCATTAGGACTTAGACAACTTTGAAAATGTCAGCTTTTATCATTACTTCCCAAGCCCGCTCCTGTGGGATTCCATCCCCTGGATGACATTTCATTATCACCATTCTGAATGACCAATCAGCCCTGTCCACCTGGGCCTCAGGGGCCATCTTGACCTTTTTTATCTAAACTAAGAAAACAAAAATCAAAATGCTTCCTTGAGTCACTTGGGTCCTAGATTGCAGAGTTTTGTCCGGGGACTTCCGTGATGGCTTCACCATTTTCAACAACCATCATTCAACTACCTTCCACCTTTTGGGCACCGAGCCTCCATTTTCCATGATGATGGAATGATGAAACTCAAATACATTTTCCTTCCCTAGGCTTGGACTGTTGAAGTGTTTCCCGCGGGACTCTATGTCGTGTTTGTTGATTCCAAGGGAAAAGCCAACCCTTCCTTCTAATCTCTGAGGCACGCCACTCTGATCACTGAAAAAAATTAACAAGAAAATATAAGATCCAAATGTGATGCCAAGTCCAATCCACTAGGCTACCCTCCCTGGACTTCTGCTCAATGCTCACCCTTTTTAAACGGCTATTCTCCGACGGCTTCCCAACCGTTGAGACCCAAACATTTAAGCGACTAAGAGGTACACCAATCACATTTCTGCCTCCTGGGTCCTAGAACCCAAAACTCCTACCCCAAAATTTTGTTTCTTCTTGGTCGTTCAAATGGTGAACCATGGATGACTTTCTCGCCCTGCACCTTCGAATGCTCCAATAAGGATCCAAATGACCTTCAATTTGAAAACTAATCTTGACCCACGTGCTTAAATTTGACCCTCTCTTGCATGAACCTCTCAAACCATCAAAATTTAAGGTTGGGAGAAACCACCCAAATTGTCCTACCCTGTTCCCCCTCCAAAATAGCATTCCTACTAGGGAAGTCTAGCCCCTTGGGCCTGGTTTGACCAAATTACCTTTGGAAAACTACTAATGACATCTTGAAGAAAATTATTGGTTTCTAGAACAATACATCATTGTCTATGTTGGATTCATCCACGAGATTTTGGCTAACATTTATGTCTTCATGATTTATTATCCTCATCATGCCTTTGTTTTCAGGATATATGGAATTGGTTGCAGGATCATTAGGGGCAGCCACAGAGAAGGGAAAAGGGAAGAAATCAGGCAGAGTTTGTTGAGGAAAGGATGACAAAGACAAAATGAAATACCAATTCCAAGGAGACCCTTTGCACTCAAAGTTCATTGTAGACTAGAAGGAAATCACATAAACCAATATTAGGCAAGTCGATATTGATGAATTCAAGCAAAGGGTCAGGGTCAACCCGACCATAGACAATGCCCTGCTAATCAGACAAAGTGTAATTGCTAAGGTTACAGGCTTTCCTCCATCCCTTGGCACTCCTGAATTGGTCATGGCCTCCTGGCAGGCATATCAACCAGAGACTCAAACACTAGTTGATAAAGGAAACATTCTACCTAATATGTCTGATGAGGCAATTACAAAGACTTTTCATATCACTACCTTTGGAATGATTGAACTGTCGATGATTGAGGAATGCAAGGCAATGTGGGATGCGGATCTCATTAGGTGCAAAAGGTTTTTAAATCGGTATTGGCTCAAAGAGAAAAGGAGTAGAGCTGCAAAAGTTCCTCAACAAATTTTTCACAGCGACTTTCACAAAGATTATCATGACTTGGTGACTCTATTAAGCAGAGTAATGGGCCTTCCCACTATTGCATTTTTTTAGGAATGGATGGTATATTTTGAAGAGAATATTCTCCGCAAAAAGGAGGATGTCACCACACAGACCTCATTCTACTAGGGGGAATAATAACTGATTGCTTCCACGAGCAATTCATGAATGTCAAGAAGACCTCTAGATTCTACATGACCTCCTATCTTGTTTACTCACTGGCCAAGCAGAGGCAGTACAGTGGGCTATTCAAGGCACATGATGAGGAATCTTGGTGAAAGCTAAAAGTTTATGGTAGATACCCTCAGCTCCAGTTCAGGAATTTGAAGAAGGATTATTGTAGGGTGAATGATGCCTTCGTGGGCCACATCATTCGACTACTTGGAGGGGATTTTGAAAGGAGAATATTTCATAGTGCTTGGGAATTCCTAAAACAATAAACCTTCTTGTTTATCTAATACCCTAAATTCACATACATTTGTGCCCAAGGTTACATAGAGAGGCCGAATAAGCTACACTGGTACCCCAGCGATAGAATCATATTGTTAGAACTTTCCCAACAACTGCTCCATGTACATTTTATTCTTAGCAATAGGCATTTGGCGGTGATCCCTTATCCCCTTTCTTTTGTTCAAGGGATGTACAAGCTACAAACCTCTCAATATGCAGGGAACTCAGAGAAGGAACTAGCATAATATCATTTTCTCCTACACACTAATGGCCCACGAATGGACCCGTATGGGCACATAAGGAAGGCACTGGGACTAGAATATGCCAATTTACATCACATAGAAGGTTTTTGGGAAAATTGCTAAGACAACAAGGAGGTACGCATGAGGCACTACATGCAAATGACTGCATACTTTGTGAAAAGAGTGAATATATTACTATACCTAACCAAGCTGTAGAAGATGAAGTCATCATAATGGACCCCAAGTACAAAGTAGTCACCAACTTTCCAATGCCAACAATAGATTAGGATGAACAAGAGGTTGATGACCTCAATATTATAACCAAGCCCGTCGAGGCTCATACCGAGGAATGGATCAATGGATAGGTGGCTCGATTGAAGCAACAAGGGGTTGTCCTAACATATGAAGGGCTCAAAAGTGAGCCTAGTGCAACAGATGATGTTACTACTACAACCTCAATAGGAGAGACATCCAGATCCCCTCCGCTCATGAGATCGAAGAGGATGAAAGATACTAAGGAGCAACAGCCTAACCCAAAGGTGTATGATAGAAAGGCCAAGGGTGAGTCCTCCAAGAGACATAAAGGCTCAAGCGACACCACTACAGTGCCTAGTATATAGTAAGATCCACTCCATGAGGGAGAAGATATGGAGGTTGATCCGCCTAATTCTCCATTGGCTGCCTCCACTATTGTTGCCCCTCCATCCATCTCATAGGCTATGTGGTTGCTACTTCTCCGCTTGCGGTGAACATCTTGGTCCACCTTGCCTCTTCTCCACCAGTTGGGAAGGTTGTGATGATCGATTCTCTTTTTATCATGACTTCTTTGCTTTCCTTTGCCCCATGTCTCCCACCACATCGCTTTAGCTAACAGTGATGACAATGCCAATGCCAACACTCACACGAATTCTCGTGGCATATGAATAATGTCCCTTCTGAGATTTCTGAGTTGTTGTCAAATCCTGCTATCTAGGCTAACTTGGCATAGGTTTTGGCTAGCGTCTCTCCCTTAAAACCTCCAACAGAACCGCCAACAATGGATGCCATGATGCAAATCTCTGAGGAATGGGAGAGGTGGGAGATTGAAACTTCAAAAGCATTGGAGGAGGAAGTGGATGAGTACCATGAACATCCAGAATATGAGCATCATAAAATTGACAAGGTAGTTCATGAAGAAGAAGAAACAAGATCTTCTGAAAGTGGAGATGAAGAAGAGGATGTTGGTGGAAAAATTATTATACAAACATTTGATGGTGATTTTGAGGAGGAAATGGCTTGAAAATTGAAGGACGTTGGAGAAGAGGTAGAAAGGTCACCTCCCAAAGAAGAAGGGAAAGATGATGACAAAGCAAAAGAAAATGCGGAGCTGCCTATAGGTGAACAACAACAAGAAAGCTACGAACATGGAAAGGAGGGGCCTTTCTTCGAAGGACAAGAAGAAAAAGAGAGGAAACAACATGAAGATGTGTCACTACCTCATAAAGAAGGGAACATAGAGGGGGACAAACCTAAAGGTGAGGTTCAAACTAACAAAATCCTTGAAATTGGATAGCCTAAGGAGCATGTGCATAAGAGTGAATAGGATGAAGAAGTTAAAGAAAAGGAAAGAGAGGAGACTGAGAGAGAAGAACATCCCATGGAACATTTTCCTACTAAGTCTCCCATCAAATGCCTTTTTTTCATCCAAGATTCCAATGAGGAAGAGGGAGAAGGCACTAAAATAGAGGAAGAGACTCTCAAAAATCAAGAAATAGAAGTCCAAACAAAGGAAGTGGAGGAGGATGATAGTGGATTGCCTAGAGAAAAGGCTCAGATTCCTGAATGGCTGGAATGGTAACTTGAGAAGAAGGCTCCCACCCTGAGAGATCCAAGAGCAAGATTGGAGGCTACCCTAGCTCAAGCATAGATCACTACCAAGTAGGATAAGAATACCAAGGTTAGATCAAAGGTGACCATGGATGCCTCTGGATCAAGGACTTCACAACTAGCCATGCCAGTAGTAGGAGAAGAAGGAATAAGCTATAATGTTTCTACTATTGACTTAGGAATAACTATTAGAGAATAGGAAGTGGTAAACCTCCAAGAGTTTGGTTCCATAGTGGTGCACTTGATACAATAGGATAAGA
>VDFB02299305.1:203150-248072 GCA_007258455.2 Sequoia sempervirens
GAGGGTTGGAGAGGGTGGTAGATCATGGGAGAGGGTGGGAGAGAGTGTGGGAGAGTGGGAGATAGGGAGGGAGAGAGTGGCAGAGGATGAGATAGGGAGGGAGAGAGTGGCAGACAGAGGGCGGAGAGTGGCAAAAGCAGGGAGGAGAGAGTGGGAGACTATGGGAGAGGATGGGAGAGAGTGGAGGAGAGTGAGAGAGGGTGGGAGAGGGTAGGAGAGAGTGGGAGAGAGTTGGAGAGAGGGTGTGAGAGAGTGGGAGAAAGTATAGACAAAGAGATAAAATAGATGTATAAAAAAACCAACTTTATGATAAAGTGAGCACATTTTTAAGAAGTAGAGACATAGCCATTCTAGGAAGAGATAACGTGCTCATGTTATAACGTAAGCATGTTATAACTTGCACTAAAAATGGTAAAAAACACAATATACTTGTGATGTCAGCCCACATTCTACATATTCTCCTGGTTCTGTGCGTGCTCCAACAAAAAGTAGCTTTTTGATGATTGAGTGAAATGTCCATGTATGAATTTTAGATTCCACCACCTTTTTCATGATCTTTCCACCACCTTTGCATGAAATAGTAGAGTTTTCACTTTGAAAGACATATAATATCAATTCAATTTTGAATTCTAGTGATAACTGATATACAATTGAAGTTTGGACGGGAACATGCTTTTGAATTTAAGTCAAATTGTTGAGGAGTTTGAGGAAAGAAGAACCAAATGCTACATAATTGGGTAGAACTCCATTTGAAACTTTGGGATTTTAGGTATGTGAATTCTTTGTACATTTTTTTCCGTTCTATTATGGCTTGCTTTCATTTTTTTTGTTTTGCATATTCCATGTTGATCATTGTTTGTTTGTCATGTTACAACCTTAGGTTGTCAATGGAAACTTTAAATTACACAATTCTATACACTTTCCAATTACATTTTTAAACCACATCTCTTTGAGGCATTTTGTTATTTAACAATTGACTTACTTTGTGTATGCTTTTAAAGCTTTCATTGAGATATTTTGTCAAATAGTTATACAAACTAGTTGATTGCCTTGTCTATGCTACCAAATTTTCCATACATGTCTCTAAAAAATTGGAATATAATCCTAATGCAGTAAGGGGAGGCCTGCAACACACAAAAACACAACTCCAATCTGCAAACACAATTTTCAATTTATGTTTTCATCAGGACCTCTTCATTTAGCATATTCACACTATCCCTTATAGCATATCAAAGTCACTCAATCAGGTATAATTCTACTCACACAACCTTTCAACTCACAACACAACACACATCAAGGACCCATTATAGAGCCTTTCAACATATCCAACAATCACCAATGCTTGTTTTGTACCAAACTGCACAAATTAGATTTTCTACACTTATAAGTGCCCAAGTTATCCCACTTTTACAAAGGGACCACCTTCAAAACTTGTCCAAATCTCATAAAACCTTGAGGCAGCACTTTATATCTATCAAAACTTCAAATTATAGTGTTAGATTGCAGACATTCAATCATTTACCACCCAAACCATAAAACCCTCTCCCTAGGCTTAGAAACCCTAGGTTTTATTGAAAGTAGCACTTGACAAACACTCCAAAACTTGAAAAATATCCAAAAAAGTCTAAAATACCCTGATCATGCTCAATCTAACATAAAATAATGTTGCCCAACTCAGAAACTAAATTTCACTAACCAAAACCTCATTTTTCTTAAGGAAATCTCAACATTTCCTCATTTGGTTTGAAACCCAATCCAAGGATCATTCTCCATTCAAGTTTCTCATGGCCTTTGATAATGTTTCCCTCCTAAAACAAACCACTTCAACTTTGAAAACTAACATTTGAAAGAGGTGACCGTTGGTCTCCCTCTTTAATACACTTTTACAACCCTTGTGTAAGAGCACCTACACCTCATCCTCCTTATTTGATCATTTGATGGTAATTAGGAGGTTAATAGGTAGGTGGATGAGTCTTTGAGAATTTTTTGTTTTGAATAAGGTCAATCAAGACCACTAAGCATGTCTTAGGTAGATTTTTTGAGTTTAGGTGTTAAAATGTGAAAAATGGTGATCTTGCACTAAAGTATCTTTGTAGCCTTTGGAGGCAAGTTTTTGAATTTACATGTAAAGTGTGCAAGATTAGTGTTTTGTGGATGTAATAAGGCTCATTTCATGATTTATTATTTAAGTGTACGATGCATGATTTGAGTGCTAGGAAAGAAATAAGATTAATAAACCTGCTACTATAGTGAGTTTTGTGAATACAAATGCATGTGAATGAGGGCTTAGGCCGAGGGTTTGGAAGAATCTCTATGGGAGCTCATGATTTTTTGAACTTTTAGACATGTGCAGGGTTAATTTCCTTTGTTCAAGTTGGTTTTAAAGTCTAGGAGGTTGTGGAAGTAGCATATTCAATAAACCCTCTTGAATAGTGCATAAAATAAGGGTTTTCATGTTTGACATGAATTTTTCCATACCAGAGGAATCTAGTTGTGGTTTTGGAGGTTTGGGAACCTAATAAATGCTTCCCCAAGGTTTCAAGGTCCTCTAATAAGTTTGAGGGCATGTGCTTTGCAAATTAGACCTAATTAGCCTAATTAGGTCAACCTAGAAGGTGTGTTTTTGGGGATTTGGTCCAAAGGACTTGTACTTGACATTGAGATATGTGTAATAAATCTAAAATGGGTGTGTAAAAACATGAAAATTTTGTCTGGTGTTTTGGAGAACATTTGAGTTATTGGGAAAAATTTGAGTTTCCACTACTACTAGGGTTCAAGGGGTGAAAGTGCGAAATCTAACTTCTAATGATTGTCAAGCTTTGAGGGTTGTTTGTTTTGTTCAAATAGGTCATCTTAATCTTGTTAGATTCCTTTTAAAGGAATGTTGTCAAATTGGTTGTGATTGAGCCTCCCAAGTCTACATCAAAGCCTTCACTATTTGTTAATTTCACAACTTAGCACTTTTTGCACATTTTGAAAATTCTACTACCTATTTAAACTATTTTGGTTTTCATCTCTATTTCTAAATTACCTCATCAGTAAAGCTACCTCATCACCTATTTTTTCTATTTATGAAGCCTTGAATGACATATATATTTCATTTATTTTAATGGATACATTTTTGAGGAACTAATATTCATCTCATTACCATGCTATAGATAAAATTATCCACCATGCTGAAGAAACGAACAAGGAAGAAACTAACAAAGGAAGAGTATGAAACCTTTAAAGAAAAAGAGAGAGAACAGATGGAAACATATTGTGAAAAGAATAAATTGGAAACAATTGATGAAAACAAGCCAATTGAAGAGGAACCTCAACTATCAAAAAGAGAAAAGAAATTGGCAGCACAAAGGGAACAAATGTGAAAGAGGCCTGCTAGGACAGATGAAGATATCGTAGTTGGAGACACACCCTCTACCAAAAGTGAATACGAAGGGACACCATTAAGTACAAGTGAATATGGAGGGACACCATCTACCACAAGTGAATATGATTGGACACCATACATCACATCTCAAGTTGAGAGTACATCATCACTCGGATTTGACAAAGAAGGTATGCCATCATCCCCACGTGAAGATCAAGGTATGTCTTCTACTCCACCCTCGATTGAAGGTACGCAATCTATCCCACCTCAATTAAATATTGATGAAATTGATAATGTTGAGATGTATGTACCTAGGAAAACACCACCTATAATTTTGAGTAGAAAGCCAAAGTTTTTGATTAATATTGATGAGGATATTTTGCAACACATAGAAGGTAAGATTCCAGAATGCACTTGTAGAAGATATGCTAATAAGATTTGGAAAATATTCTTTGAAAGCCTAAATGAGACCGCAAGATGTCAACTATTTATTCAAATGATGTGGGGTTTAAAGTACAAAAACATCATGAAGACTCTTGGGTTGAGAACATCAAATGCATCAAGTGAAAACACTATTGTGAAGAATCTAATGGATGCTTATGAGAATGTGGGTAAGACCTCACGATTAAAGGATAGTAATGTCACCCAACGTGTCATTACATTGACTTTGGTAAGCTATCAAACAAAGAGATCTAGTTTGATTAAAAACACAAGTGAACAAATGGGAATTAGTAGAAAAACTTTATCAAAAGTTGTTCAAAGGCGGAAAAGAATTGAGGGCACCGATTCAAATGAGTTATGGGAATTCTCAGGAAGACTACCACATAAAGATAAAAAATTTGCTGAAGCATTGAGAAAACTAATTGAAGAGTATTGGAAGAATAATACAAGGCCATCTCTGAATCAAAGGGATGTCATAAGAAGGAGAATCGATAGTCGGAACTGTGAGCCACATCCAAAGAATTTTTTGGATACGACTCAAACCCAATTTTTTCATAAATTTCAAAATGATTATTCTCAAATTAGTATTTCTCAATTTTTTTTTGAAATGCTTAAACCTTTTTATGTCAAGATAAATCAAACACACACTACTTGTTGTTGTAGACTACATATTGAATTCTCTAACCATTATGATTTTTATTGTTCTATATGTTTAGATTTTCATACTAACGATGTTTTGCAGGATTGTGGCATAGAAGCCCCACCAAAATCTTCAAGAGAGTTCTTATCAATAAAGTTATGTCAAATAGAGGATGGCCAAATATTCTACAAGATAACATGCTTGGATGGTTCATGTGAGCATTGCGGTGGCTTGCAACGAATGGCAATATGTCAACATATGGAAAGCACAGATGAGGTGGGATATAAACTAGCAGATTTAAGGAAGTATAAAACATTGGCATTTGCTACAAAAGATGGGTCTCAAGCAAAAAGGTGTGATTTGGTTATTGAGAAGATTCTAGTGTATCAGTTTATGTCCATGTTTCATGAGAATCTAGTGTATGAGTATGCAAGGCATACCCATAGAGCCTGATGGCTGGACACACAATTCAAGCTATGCAAGGACACCTTTCCAGTTGGCAGCATAGTATTATTGGTTGAATTTGCAAAGAACTACACTCTAAAGCCACAGTGTGAGGTGCAATCACAGTATTACAACTCCACACAGGTTTTGATATTTGTGCACATAGCATTCATTCGTGCAACTGATAGTATAGAGGACCAAAGGAAGGTATTGAGGGAGTATCAATTTTATATTAGTGATGATCATACACATTCTCTAGAGTCCGTGCAAGGTTTCTTCTAGATGTTGTATAATGATTTGGCTCAGAGGGGCATAGCATACGGTTGGCATATAATATGGTCAGATAACTATGCAACACAGTTCAAGAACACGTGCATGTTCTACTAGTTGTGTAGGATGCATCTCATTACAGGAATTCAGCATATGTGGAACTTTTTTGAGGCCAAGCATGGAAAGGGGGAGCATAATGGTGCAAGAGCATGCTTGAAAAGAGCATTAGCACGAGAAGAGTTAAAGTATAAAGATAGTGCAAAGTTGACAAATGCAAGATCAATCGTCGAGTGGTGTAATGCTTTGATGGGTACTAGAAAGTGGCTTAGAAGGTACCCACATAAGAGTGTTAAACATTGGTTGTTTCAGGACTTTGAAATGCATCATAAGATTCTTCATTACTCAAACCTTGTTGTGGCATCCAATGTTTGTTTGACCAAATATGGGGGTAGACCTTTGAACAAGACCTTGTGGAAGGTCTGTGAGCCTGACCATGAGGCAATACTTGACACAATAAAGAGTAGATTAGATCTGGATGGCTCATTGGATTAATTTGTAAGTATATGCACAATGGTTCTTATTAATTTATATTTTTATCCACATTAATTTGTTTGATGCCAATGCTATCATCTTATTTTACTTTGTGTATCTGTAAGTAACTCGGTAAACATTGATTGGTGTCCCCTTGTAGAAAATGCAAATTTATGAGCCATCCAAGAGAATCTCAGGCATAAAAGCAATGCAACATCCCTATTTTGATGATATTGACAAATATGAATTATGATTAAATAAGCCATTACAAAAGTGTGTACGAAGCTTGGTGATGGAATTTCAAGTTATTCATTTCAAGTTAACCTTATCATGAGCACCTATGATGTATAAATTATAAGAGCATCTCAAATTTCAAGATATTCTATTCATGAGAGGTGTTGTGTGCAATAGGTATCTTGGAACTCCCAGTGAAGATGTATGGCCATGAGTGACTAAGTTGAGAGACTACCATGCCTATTTGTAAGTTCCTTCCATCTATTTTCATTTCATTTCCATTTTGGATGAGTTATTTCTTTTTATTCTTTTACTTTGTGTATCTGTAACTAAACTAGTAAAAATTGATTTGTCTCTCCTTGCAAAAAAAAAAGAAAATTTTGGAGCCATCAAAGAGAATCTCAGCCAAAAAAGTAATGCAACATCCTTATTTTGATGATCTTGAAAAATCTCAATTCGGATTTGAAGCCATTATAAAAGAGCGTGTGAAGCTTTGTGAGGGAATCTCAAGTTTCTCATTTGAAGTTAACCTCTAAATGAGAACCTATGATGTAGACATTATAAGAGAATCTTGAATGTATGAGTGACATTGTAAAATATCTGTGAGAAACAGAGTACCTAAGGCATTATAATGAGATTTACTTGTAATGACATTTACTAAAATAATGAAATTTGGTGCAGGTGCACCAAGGTTATTAAGCAAATTTGGTTCATGAAAGTCTTTTAAGTTAGTTTTGTGTTTTGAGTTTTCTCAATTGAATAAGGTCATAACACATCCACAATTGATTTATAATGTAATAAGTCATGTTAGTTACAAAAAGAACAGTTAGGCATGATTGGAAAGATGTAGAATCATTTGTAAAGGCTATTTAAAGTCTCTTGAAGGCTATTTGAGTCAATATTTGAATTTGTAGCCTTTTGAAGGAAAATATTTGAATATGGTTGTAAATGTACTATTAGTGAGATTGAGATTGTCAACCTTCAAAGAGTAGCAGTATTTATGTTGATGAAATTTCCTTTAGACGCAAGGATTCAAAGCACATCAACCATGTGGTACAAATGATTAAATCCCATAGACGATTTGTAGCAATGAAAGAGTCTAGAAAGGTAGAGAGAGCTACACTGGTGACTCAGGAGAAACTTCAGCTTTCAAAAACAAAGTCAAATAGGCTGGTAGACGTGTGGATCGGGCCAACATTTGGTGGAAGAGGAAGAAAGATGCTTGGAACTCTGGAGGCCCACCATACTAGATTTTGGTATTCAACCATGAGAGTAGAAGAGAGAGTTGATATCATGTATCAAAACATTAAGCATGCATTCTTCCAACCAACAAATAAGGAGATGATTACTTTGCTTCATTTTTATTTGCATAAGCATATCAAGGCATGAGAACCACGAAGACCAAGAATTTCCAATTTTATGTGGAGGTAATGGATGTGGTCCAAAATTTAGGAGGGGAAAGAAGGTCAACGTATGATCCTGATGAAATTGAGGAAGAACAACAAGAGAGGGACAGGAAAAATAAAATCAATACAAAGTTTCAAGGATTTTTCAAGCGAGTAAGAGAGCTATAGGAGCAGCCTCATCTAAAATATTTTGAACTAGAGTTTGATATGTACCATTTAAAGAGCTTGGTTTTCATGGAGTTCCTTTCAAAGCCTCTACTTTTATTGTTCTTATGGAAAACTATTTGGTAGAATTGGTGGAATTACCTTTCTTAGTAATCGCTATTAGTGAGATTGAGATTGTTAACCTTGAGAGAGTAGGACTTGGGAAAAAGGAATTTGATATGGCTATTGCTTTCAAAGACTTCAAGCGGGATGTACTCTCCATTGACGCCATTCCTCAATATTCACTTGATGGAATCAAGGAACAACTAAACTCCATGGTTATAAAGTATTATGAAAGCAAAATGAACTTGTACTAGTGGCCAATTTTAAAGACTATTACTGATAATCCAAATAAATTTATTGAAGATGTTGGTTAGGAATTTTTGAATATGGAAGCTAGTGATTCTAATTCTAATAATTCAGAAGAGTTAGATCAAGGATATGAACCCCCTAATGTAGAAGAGGAATCAAAATCACTCTTCATGTTGCAGGTACTGGCTTTAATACCAACTACAATGGCAACATTGAAATTCCCTAGTAGTATTTACGTAAAGAAAATTTCCTTTAGATGCAAGGATTCAAAGCACATCAACCATGTGGTACAGATGATTAAATCCCAAAGATGATTTGTAGCAATGAAAGAGTCTGAAAAGGCAGAGAGAGCTACATTGGTGACTCAAGAGAAACTTTATCTTTCAAAAACAAAGCCAATTAGGTTGGCAAACGTGTTGATCAGGCTAGCATTTGGTGGAAGAGGAAGAAAGATGACTAGAACTTTGGAGGCCCACCATACTGGATTTCGATATTCAACCATGAGAGAAGAAGAGAGAGTTCATGTCATGTATCAAAACATTAAGCGTGCATTCTTCTAGCCAACAGAGAAGGAGATGATTACTTTGCTTCATTTTTTTTTGCATAACCATATCAAGGCATGGGAACCAAGAAGACCAAAGATGTCAAGTTTTATGTGGAGGTAATCGATGTGGTCTAAAATTTAGGAGGGGAAAGAAGGTCAATGTATGATCTTGATGAAATTGAGGAAGAATAGCAAGAGAGGGACAAGAAAAATAAAATCAATACAGAGTTTCAAGAATTTGTCAAGCGAGTAAGAGAACTATGGGAGTAGCCTCATCTAAAATATTTTGAACTAGAGTTTGATATACCATTTAGAGAGCTTGGTTTTCATGGAGTTCCTTTCAAATCCTCTAATTTTATTATTCCTACAGTAAATATGTATAATAACCTTGAATGACTCGAAGGAGAGGTTGTTGGTTGATTTGTAACCCATTTTTTTAATCAAGAAGGACGTTATTTTCCAAAAATTTACTAGTTTTTCTCACTTTTCTTGTTGTTGCACAACATGTACGAACACTAAGATGATCTAAAACCTATTGGATGTTGTAGATTGATTAATTAGCTTTCATTTTCACCTATTTAGATGTTCTAACTCTTTGTATAGTGAAAGTTATCTTGTTTTTATTGCAGCTACCTACTTTCACAGTGTTCTTGGATTGAAGGGTTTCATGATGTAATTCGACCCATTCCACTTTTTGTGCCTACTGTAACTTTTGGAATGGGTCCTATAACTTGTAAAATACATGCCTAACCTATTTAGAATGTTTTGGAGTCAAGGTTGGGTGTTTGGGATGATGTTCTAGGGTTGTGGTAGTGTATTTTCATGATGAAAATGAGGGTTTCAAGTGGTGTTTTGACAAACTGTGGGAAGGATTGTCCATGTAATGTATTATTAACTATGTGCAGGGTCTAGTAAGTGTGTTTGGTGCTTTTTTTGGGTATGGAAAGTGTGGGAGATAGGAGTTTCATTAAAACCCCAAGTATTTTGCTTGAAATAGAGGGTTTGGTGTATTAGGGGTCTAGAGGTCTTGGACCTAGAAACAAATCATGGAATTGGAGGTTTTGACACATAACATACTATTGTTTGAGGAGTTTGAGTGAAGATCTAGTGTTTAAAAGGTCGTCTCTTTATAAATAGGGATAATTTAGTAGCCTTAATGCAAGATGGTCTATTGGATCTTAATGATGGTACAAAGAAACATGGAATGATCTCTTGGGAATTTTACTTAAGGTCTGTGTTAAAGTTTGATTGATGTTTGGTTGGCCATTTGATGAGATTTGGAGACTATAAGGTAGGCAAGGGTTTATTGGAAACCCATACTCGAAACCTTCCCACAACCAACCAAAACATAAAACACCTTCAAAAAGGTTTGCACAAGCTTAAAAGTTTAAGAGATATTGTTGCCCCCAAAGATTTCTTCAAACCCTAGCAGTAAACTGCCATTTCCCACTAAAAAAAGCACCATTTGACATCTAGGGCATCACCTGAAAACCATTTATTCACCTCCCTTGTACACATGTTTTATAACCATAACTAGTCCTTTCCATTGAGTTATAGAAGCATACAATGGGTGAAAGGCTTAATATGACATTTTAATGCACTCAAAACCCTTAAAATAGGGTATACAAACTAACCCTTAGTAATTGGATTCTAAAATTAAAAAAATCACTTAAAATCCAACCAAACCAAAATTAAAACAGAGTTAAGTCTACTGCCCATTGAATTCCATTGAAAAGAGAGCACAATCACCATGTACGGAACCATACAGTTCAATGAAACATCAAATCCCAAAGTGAAAAAGGGTAGCAATCTTTGACGAGGTATTACCTAGATATCATGGCACTTACAAAATCTACGTTTGAACCTATGAAATTGCATTGGGTCCATATACAATAACCTCTCTCGGTTTTTGTTATCTAGGAGTGGTTTTCCCGTGATTTCCAGTTTTCAGTTGATGAAAAAGTGTCAAATGCAAGTAGTGGAAAGTTGCAAAGTGGTGCAACTTTTGTTCTGCAACTCGTGTGACCAAAAAAACTATTCCAACATGTCCAAATAGGTATTTTTATGCTAGGCATGGTCCTCTTTCACACCCAAACATGTGGAATCGCGAGCTATGTTCAACCAGATTGATCCCTTAAGGATCCAAAGTGCAAAATGGCTGCAAACTTCAGCATGATGCTTCTGGCATACCATGATGCTTAGAAACTTCTCATCTAATCCTATGGGATCGTGTTAGACCCTTCTACAATAACCTCTCCCATTTTTTGTTATTTCAGAGTGGTTTTCCTGTAGTGTACAATTTTTAATTGATGGAAAAAGTGTCAAATGGAAGCAATAGAGAGTTGCAAAGTGGTGCAACTTTCATTTTGTAACTCATGTGACTAAACAAACTGTTCCAACACATCCGAATAGGTACTTTTACGCTATAAATGGTCCTCTTTCTCACCCAAACACGTAGAATCGCTCCGAGCTACATTCAACCAGATCAATCCCTTAAGGGTCCAAAGTGCAAAATGGCTGCAAACTTCAGCATGTTGTTACTCGGATACCGTGATGCTTAGAAACTTCTCGTTTGATCTTATAGGATCATGTTGGGCCCCTCTACAATGACCTCTTATTTTTTTTATCTCAAAGTGGTTTTCATGTGGTTTCCAGTTTTTAATTGATGGAAAAAGTGTCAAATGCAAGTAGTGGAAAGTTGCAAAGTGGTGCAAATTTCATTCTGCAACTCGTGTGACCAAATGAACTATTCCAATGTGTCTAAATAGGTATTTTTATGCTAAGAATGGTCCTCTTTCACACCCAAACACTTGGAAATGCTCTGAGCTATGTTCAGCTGGATCAATTCCTTAAGGGTCCAAAGTGCAAAATGGTTGCAAACTTCAACATGTTGTTACTCGGATACCCTGACACTTAGAAACTTCTCGTCTAACCCTACGGGATTGTGTTGGGCCCCTCTACAATAACCTCTCTTTGTTTTTGTTATCTCAGAGTGGTTTTCCCATGGTGTCCAATTTTTAGTTGATGGAAAAAGTGTCAAATGCAAGTAGTGGAAAGTTGCAAAGTGGTGCAACTTTCGTTCTGCAACTTGTGTGACCAAATGAATTGTTCTAATGTATTAGAATAGGCATGTTTAAGCTAGGAATGGTCCTCTTTTGCACCCAAATAGGTGGAATCACTCTAAGCTACATTCATCTGAATCGATCTCTTAAGGGTCCAAAGTGCAAAATGGCTACAAACTTCAACATATTGTTACTAGGATATTGTGATGCTTAGAAACTTCTCGTCTGATCCTATGGGATTGCGTTGGGAACCTCTACAATAACCTCTCTTGGTTTTTGTTATCTTAGAGTGGTTTTCCTATGGTGTCTAGTTTTTAGTTGATGAAAAAAGCGTCAAATAGAAGCAGTGGAAAGTTGCAAAGTGGTGCAACTTTCGTTCTACAACTCGTGTGACCAAAAAAAAAGTTCCAACGCATCTGAACAGGTATGTTTACACTAGGAATGGTCCTCTTTTGCACCCAAACATGTGGAATCGCTCTGAGCTGCGTTCAACCGGATCGATCCCTTAAGGGTCCAAAGTGCAAAATGGCTGCAAACTTCAGCATGATGTTACTCGGATACTATGATACTTAAAAATTTCTCATCTAATCCTATGGGATCATGTTGGGGCCCTCTACAATAACCTATCTCTATTTTTGTTATATCGGAGTGGTTTTCTTGTGGTGTCCAATTTTTAGTTAATGGAAAAAGTGTCAAATGCAAGTAGTGGAAAGTTGCAATGTGGTGCAACTTTCGTTCTGCAACTCGTGTGACCAAATGAACTATTCCAACATGTCCAAATAGGTATTTTTATGCTAAGCATGGTCCTCTTTCACACCCAAACACATGGAATCGCTCCAAGCTATGTTCAACTAGATTGATCCCTTAAAGGTCCAAAATGCAAAATGGTTGCAAACTTTATCATGTTGTTACTCAGATACCGTGATGCTTAGAAACTTATTGTCTGATCCTATGGGATCACATTGGACCCCTCTACAATAATCTCTCTCAGTTTTTTTTATTTTATCTTAGAGTGGTTTTCCCATGGTGTCCAATTTTTAGTTGATGGAAAAAGTGTCAAATGCAAGTAGTGGAAAGTTGCAAAGTGGTGCAACTTTCGTTCTACAACTTGTATGACCAAACAAACTATTCCAACATTTTTGAATAGGTATGTTTATGCTAGGCATAGTCCTATTTTGCACCCAAATACATAGAATTGCTCTGAGCTACGTTCAACCGGATCGATCCCTTAAGGGTTCAAGGTAATATGTTGAAATAGGCCATTCCACCTATTGTTCAGGCTGTGTCTTGGTGATATGGGCCTGATGTAAGTAGGATAGGGGGTAGCAATAAGAAAATAGCATTGGTAAAGGCATTGGAAGAGATTACTAGCCCTACCCCTATTCAAAATTCAAAATTGAGGCTGCTTAAAAGCAAGGCTAGAGGAGGTGAAAAGAAGAAATTGCTTGAAAATAAGTTAGAATAGGTTGGAAATAGGGTGAGGTTGTGGATTTTGATGTGTTCAAAAGGTTTGCAAGGACATGGGAGGTCAAAAGTATGTTATGGAATGATGCCCTACTTGGGAAAACAGGGGTTTTGAATGAAAAAGAGATGTTTGAGGGAGTAAAAGTGGGTAAAGTGAAGAGGTAGCATAATTTGGTGGTTAATTAAGTTTGTGCAAGAAGAATGAAGAGTGTTGGAATAGGTTTTGAGGTTCGGGTTTGGGTTCGGGGGTTTGGTTCGCCAGTTAGGCCAATTTTTTTGGAGGGGGATTCAGTTTGTTTTGGGTTAATTGGTACAAAAATATGTAAAAACAAAATATAAATATATATGTAGCCTAGAAGCATGCATTAGGATTATAATATCACATAACATCATATAAACAACAAAACCACCATAAAATTGAATGTCATTTAAAACATGCATGATAAATATTCATCTTTGAAACTTGAATTATGGTAACTTGATATACAGAGTCTATTGATGCTAGAGTTCAATTTGTATGATTTTGAAAAAAGAAGCCAACTGAGTAGAGTTATCAGCGTTCTTCATAAATCATAAGAATTTCTTTAGTACACTAGCCATTTTTATGTCTTCTTGTAGTCTCAAACATTATTTTGTATCATTGTTACATTGGTCTTGAGATTGGTAGCTTAATATAGCTCCACAATACAAAATCTTGTTTACCTATGTAGTAGAGTTATCAATGCTATGGCTAACCAATTAATAAGTATACACGTGAATAATTCAAACATGTGCATGTGAATAAGGGAAACAAAAGTAGTCACAAACACATATTCCTTGAAGTATACACATGAATAGATAGTATACACAACTTAAGACAAATTATATGCACGAATACAAGGTATACGCATGAAAACACATAAGTCGCAAAGTATACATTGGAACACATGTAAGTCACAAAGTATACACATATGTTGTAAAGTAAACACTTCAATACATGTAACTCATATCTATTGAACCATGAATTTATAACATGCAAATATGGAAACCATCGATAAAAAATATTTGTATTAACCAAATAGCCATGTACGCATACATCAATATATGTCGATATAAGTATAAAATATAGGTACAAAATAGCCATATTGGCTTATGAGAATGCCATATAGGCATACAATGTCAAATATATCCAATACAAAATATGTACAAAATTTCCATGTAGGCATACAACAAAGGGCTCTAGAATCAAAAGTCATTACTCTCCAGGCTCTCGAAATAAACTCTTGCCCTTTGCTGGTGGATCTGATTGCGATAGGTTTATCACTCATTTCTACTGCACTTGAGGAGTGCTCCAGCTGCTCCTCCTACTACTGTTAAGTTCTTGGTGAAGTTTTAACTGTTACAATAAGTAAAGACATTAATACATAGAAATTACATTATAAAAAATGATATATTTAAAAAAATAATCACTTACGGCCATCTCATGATCACTCTCCTCGAGGGAAATATTCACACGTCAATGTTGAGGTGTGCTCAACCCCTGTACAAACCATCCAAATAGAAATTAGACTACAAATCAATAATTTGGTTTTATTTTTCACTCGAACTAACACCTATAACAACGAATGTAAATTGAAATTTAGTAATTTGCCTCATACCTCCCCTGTCAGAGCCATTGAGGATTGTATAGTAGATGAAACACCGATATCCATTACCCTCGTAACATTTGGAGGTGTTTCCACAACCAACATCTAAAAATAAAACAACAAATTATTTAATCACAAAAAAGTTACAATAGCGATGGACATGTCATGACTTATAGTGTATGAGATCTAATGAACAAAATTTTGAGTACTTATTAAACTATATATTTCTGATTATCATGCTTACTATTTTCCCTATCCATATTTTGTTTGAAAGGATGTGTTTTTAGGCTTTTACCCATAGTAGCAAGCCACTGAATCATTTGATTAAATGCTTTCATAGACATGTACGATAATTGTGGTGGCATAGAGAAGGCAATGAACTATTTGAAAAAATTCCTCAAAAGAAATGGGGTCTCATGGTGATGGAATGCCATTACAAACAAATGCACGTCATGGAATTCCATCACCATAAGAACACATTTCTTTCAGGCATTTTTTCAAAAAGTTCACTACCTTCTCTATGACCAGTATTATTGCTTACTATTATGCTTTGATAGATATTTTTCCAAGCATCCATAGTTTGTTGGAAAGCACCTATTTTAGGCTTTTAGCCATAGTAGCAAGGAAGCACGAGTAGTTTGATAAAATGCTTTGGTGCATATGTATGAAAAATGTGGTATCGTAGAAAAGGTGGTGAGTATTTTGAAGAAATGCCTTGAAGAAATGTGGTCTCATGGTGATGGAATGTAATTCCATCACCATGAGACTACATTTCTTTGAGGCATTTTTTGAAACTACTAACTACCTTGTCTATGCTATTGCTTACTATTATGGTTTCATAGATTTTTTCCAAGCATCTATAGTTTGTCGTGCAAGTGCACCTTTGCAAGCACATGCCTCCATGTGAAGAAATTGCATCATTGCTTATGTTGAATTTCTAAACAACTATATTGTAGTTGAAATTTTGTCATCTATCAACATCTAGTTATTAGTTATGGAATGTGAAGTAATGCTTTGAGTTTGAATGATGTGCAATGCAACGTAACCAATGATATGAATATAAACTACAAAAATATATTAAGTACAATTCATTATTTAAACTCTTTATTCTATTACCTATGTGAAGGTTTGAGTAAATCCATTGGCACTAGGAGGTGTTCCCTCAAAACCTCCAATATTACCCTATTCAACATCCAAAATCACATATTAAAATACCATTCGTAAAACAATGCTATTAACATGTAATAAATTTATAATTGTTTATTAGTTACATACCCCACCGATAGGTGTACCACAGAAATAAGTAGGTGGAGGACCGGTGTTTCCAATCTCAACACTGTGACCCTGCAATTTTATTAAAATCATAAAACTAAATTTGTTAATCTTGCATTTCAATATCAAAATTTAATAAATTAAATTCAATGAACATGCTAAATTTTACCCGTGTATCAATTCCATACGCATCATGCAAAATGTAAGCCACCCTCTCCATCTTCGTAGCTGCATAAGGATCCTCCGCAATAGCCTCCTGAGTGCCAGTGGGATAATATGAACAAGTCACCCCGCAAGATTGACACACATGGGTTCGAAGGCCACCACTCTAAGACTCCCCTGGATGGCATTGTAGAATAGGGCTAGTATGATGGATGACACTCTGGGCCAAAGTGTTGATCACCTACAATGTCTCTACATCCGCACTCTCCTTCGTGACTACAGGCATAACAACATGCTCACGAGGCGGCCTAGAAGGAGCTCATCTCCCTTGCCACAGAGGATCTAGCTATGCACCGAGCTTATCTTGAGCCGACCCCCCACCTCTCCCCTGGAAGTCCCTCATATAAAAATAATTTGGTATTTTGTTCAATATGAACTCACTATATAGTTTCCTAAGAAAATATTGGGGGACTTCACAATTTTTTCACAGTCAGTCATCAAAGACCATGTACCACCTTTCATAAAAATGGTTCCTAATCTCTTGGTGGTGGCACCAATGAATAGGAAACCTCTTTGCATTGAGGCTAAGATTTTGATTTGTGTGTGGGTCAGTGAATAATGAGCACAAATCACCTTTTGTAATTTTTAAATCCTTTACTTTTTATATGATAGTTTATCTGCATAATATTCCCTAGCCGCCTGCTTCCTATCTTGCCATCCAGTTATTTGTTTGCTAATTGAATCTACATTTTTCAACATATCTTTCAATGAATTTGCGAGGGTCATTCTTTCTGTGGTTGAACCATTTGGATCACTCAACACACTAATAAAATCCTCAATCTATTTTTTGTTGTTCTCAATCTCACTCATTCAATTTTGTTGAGTGTCAGGAGGGTGTTGAGAGATTGGTGGAGGTGGTTGTTGTTGAGGTTGATTTTCTTGTTGAGGATTTTGTTCTTCAGGATTTGGTTGCTCTTCTTCTTGAGAATTTTTTGGGTTTGTAGGTTCATTTGCATCTCCTACAAATTTAAAAATTTATATATCAAATTTAACCTAAAACTAACAAAATCAAACTAAAACTAAGAAATTCAAAACAAACAACAAACAATACTTACCTCTCCCACCTCTTTGTAGTCGTGGCACCATCCTTGCAAAGAAATAGAAAATCTTGTTGAAGATTTGTGCTCAATACCTCCTCCTAGAACGCGAGCGTGAAAGTTGGAGGTTTTGGCTCCATGCAGAACAAAACAGTCGAAGTGAAAATGAAGAATTTCACTTTTTTTTTTGCTTTTGACGTGCTATAATGGGAGCGTGTTATAATGCGCTCACGTTATAGAATTTTCAAAAAAAAATTAGAAAGTGGCCACAAAATTGGTACCCAACTTCATGCACCTGCCTAGTTATAAGTTTATATTTTTTTAATTTGTTTAATCGATTTAACAATGACTCAATTATTTTGGGTAAATGATACTATTGATTTAATTACTTAATTTATATGGTATTCAATAGTTACATTTAGAGATACTATAAATGTATTGATTTATTTTGGGAACAAAATTTAATTTTGAGTTGATAGCAACATACCTTTATCCTTCAATTTTCAATAGTTAGATTGTAGACATTTTCTTGTAATAGAGGAAGAAATTGGAAATTAAACAGGGAATTGGGTTACGTATTTAAAGGAATTAATTAAACTGAATGAATTAAATTATCTTTAATAGTTAATACTTGTCTTTTGTAATCATTTAATAGTTGATTTGATATTCGTTTAATAGTGTGGATCTCGACATATCCTTCTATACTTAAATTGAATATTAGCTGACTAATATCATTGTCCATTGAGTATTATCTGGTGAATGGCTTTTTAAAAAGTTAGTGGTAGATGTCCTATTGAATGTTATAAGTGAGATAAATAGCAGGAGTGGTGAAAGTAATGTCTCCCCTAGGTGTCTTGTGACTTCGTATTTGTTTTGATTTGAGTTTTAGAAATGGTGCTATAATGTTATCCCATGAATGAAATGATTTGATTATTGTTCTATGTGGAAGGCATTTTGTTCTATGGAGTATCGATGTTCGTGAAGTAAGGGTTGCTTGGATTGATTACTATATTTGTGATTGGGGATTGCATCAATTTTGGAAAGTTTGTTGACTTCGATTATGGTTAAAGGTCGAAGAATGTTTGTACCTTATGGTCTTTGAGTAAATTTTGAACCTGTGGTTGGTTTGTATTGAGGGGATTTTGTTAGTTCTTTTTGAGTTTGAAGGTCTCTCTATGATGTTACCCCCATTATTCTCTACTTGTTGACTCATATTAATTGTGGGATGAAAATAGCTCTTTGAGATCTTGTTATTGTTGAAATTTCTTTGTTGGGGAACCCATGTGTTAGTATTTTGAGAGTCTTCTAGAGGTTAGAGGGGTATGGTTTTACTAGCAAGATTTGCTA
This sequence comes from Sequoia sempervirens, assembly GCA_007258455.2. Lineage (NCBI taxonomy): Eukaryota > Viridiplantae > Streptophyta > Pinopsida > Cupressales > Cupressaceae > Sequoia > Sequoia sempervirens. Next base: position 221,576 of record VDFB02299305.1, read on the forward strand.
TGGGGCTGGTGATCTAGGAGGATCTATCTTGGACAACCCATAACAAGCTTGAAGTATTTATTTGAATTTTGTGTTGTTCCACTTGAAAGAAGGTAGTTTTATGATTCTGTTACTTTGATGATAGTTGATTTTACACTTGGATTTTGTTTATGTGGGTTTGATCCTTACACTTGAATGTGGTTTTTGTTGCTCTGAAGTTCTAGTGTGAGATGGTGCATGCCTCACTTGGTGTAGTTATTTTGTTGGGATTTGGTATCTTGTGCAAGATGGCTTGTTGTTTGTGATTTTTAGATTTTGTTGTTAGTTGAGGGAGTGGCTCTCAGGGGGGGTTTGACGCCCAAAGTGGTTGGTCCAGGACAACCCATTGTGAGTTTAACCAAGTGATAACTTAATTAATTAATTAGGGGGTTTGGGTAGATTCACACATTAATTTAGATAATTTAGTCTCATTCATAGGCCCAAGTGCTCATTTAGGCTTGGGATGAGTGGGAAGGCCTAGAATGGCAAGATTAACTACCTTGCCTCTGTATAGTAATTTTTTAAGGTATGTTGATCCCACATAGTGAGCATGGGGATCTAGTGGCTGGTAGAGGTTACCAAGGGAACCCAGGATGGGGGATGATAGCCTAGGAAGGTTATATCAGGGTAACCCATGACTACCAATGCGATGACACTCCACCTTTTAACAACCATGTATGTTGATTGTTCCTCTCTTGTTGTTCTTGATCCTCTGGAAGTGGATGTTTTCATGTGTTTTTTGATGCTTGGTTATGTTGTATTGGGTTGGTTATTTCATAAGTTGGTTACATCTTGGACTAGTTATTTCTTGTCGTGAATGTTATCTTGTGTTATTGTTATTCTTGTTGTGAAGTTTTGTAATCCTTCTTTCATTTGATGGTATTCATTGAGATCCTTCTTGTCTTCTCCTAGCACAGGGAGTGGGCCTTCAGGTCGACATGGTTTGGTGGAGCGTTCTATGTAGCCCTTTGGCTCCCCAGTCGAGATCGAGTTGTACCTATTGCAATGATACCAGAGATGCACCAGTGTTGGATCTTGTTATGGAACTTTGTATTCATACATTCCAGATGTATTCATCCATGTTGTTGTACTCTTCCTAGATCATGATGGGAATTAACATTGTAATATTGTAATCCTTAAGTATTGTACCTTCATTGTTATTAATGTATTTCCCATAATCATGTTATATTCTTATGGATGTACTTGTATCTTTCGTGTAATGATAATGTTTCGAAAAGTAATGTAGTCATGTAACCCCAAGGTATTTTTTCATATGTTGTTCATGTGTAGTTCATCAAGTGTTTTATAGTAAAATTATGATGCATGTTAGTTACTTTTTAAAAAAAAAATTATGCCATAAATGTTAGATGTTTTTTTTTCCTTTGGGGTTGCATGGTCGGGCATTACAGAGATAATTTTTTTAAGTATATAAGAAACAATGCAGCCCACCTTGAATCTTGGATATTCCTACAAACGTAGTCTCTTAAAAATACAAGGGACCCTATTTTCAAGGCACCTATAAGCAACATATCATTGCATTTAGAAGGGAGGGTTCCTATTTGCAAATGGTGGCCATCAGACAAGACAACCTTGTATTGCTCAACCTTCCCTTCATCACCGCCAAATTTTTTGAAGGACAAAAGTTGAAGGACCGAAGAGGGAAAAACATCACCAACATTAATGGAATGAATTGTAAATGAAGTCAAATTTGGATGTTTCTTTGCAGCCTACAAAGACAAGCGTAATCAACCAAAATGTACATCATCACACCAAATGGATGGAATGAGTAAGAAAAATAAAAGTTGGAAAGAGATACATTTTTATGTGTTCTAAAAGATCAATGCATGTCTACTTCCATATTTATATCCTCTACTAAGGCCAGCCATATATGTATACACCTAAAGGCCAATAAGCAAAAATAACAAGAAAGGTAGGAAACAATAACAAGTTTGCAATAGGCACAATGGAAAAGCAATACAAACTTATGAAATCAGGGTTTGGAGGCAGGTGGATGGCATCCTCAAATCCAAACTTTGTAGCGTGACCTATAGGATATGACACCAAGTCAATGACCAAATTAATTCTGGGGTGCTCTAGAGACCCATCCATGAAGCCCGATTCTGTAGAAATAGTTTTGGGACCCTTTAAAGGCAAGAAATCTTCTAATTGTAGTTGACTAATTGACAGCTCTATACCATAGTAAAAATAAAAGATTAATGTATTTCAACATTCAATGCCAATTGGTAGACAAATTAGAAATAGTCACAATCTTTGAGGTTGTCTATATATGCCTACATGCAATTTTGTTGCTATATTTCTATAAATACCTACATGCAAACATTTGTATATGTTGCTACATGTTTCCTTCATCTTTTTTAATAGAAACAATGGAATATAAACCAACAAGAATAAAAATCCTTAAGTACATATATGGATTGAATTTTTCCTTTGTCTACACAGTTTAAAAAACACAAATAACCAGATATATATATATATCCATATGTACACATGTATATATTTATTTATATATACAAAAATATATCTAAATGAAAACATATTCCATCCAAACAAAATAATCATAGTAAAGATTACAGAATTTTAAAAATTAAAAACAATCCTTGTTACAAGAACAATAGAATAATCCGTTACAAGCACCTTCAAATAGATGAACTTGGAAAACAATATCATGGAAGTTATTGATAGTTAAACAAATGAGGGCAGAAGAATATCATGAAAGATGTTAATACAAGACAACCAATCTATGTAACAGTTGCCTTGTAAATTCTAGATTCATATTTTTTTGTGCAATACTTATTGACCAATGAACAACATTTAGGAATATCCTTTGTTGAAGAGGCAAGGTCCACGTCGCTATTATAAACTCTAGGAAACTCTTTTCTATTTCAAGAATTTTTATAATAGTTTGCTATCAAACCAACACCACACTGGCTATTTCAACAATGCAACCTAACCAATATATTTTCTCACACATTTTGTAGTATAATTTCCCATACACATATACACACACACACACATATATATATGTATATTTATACATATACACATATATATACATATACATATACATACCTATATATATATATACATGTATACATATATATATACATATATACATACACATACTCTAGATTCAAGTTGCATTATTTGGCATTAAATATTATAGAGGAAAAGGTAAATTCTAAAAGGACTACTAGGAAAACACTCAAGAGCCACATAAATTAAGATAGGAGTGATTGTATATATATGGATATGCAGAGGGTTTGTTATTTGTTTCAAGTTTCCAACGGGATTTTTGTCAGCCAACCCATGAATAGGATTCGTCGTGTAATAGCTATTTTACAATCTCTTTGTTTCTCTACAATATTTAATTCCAACCAATGCATAATGGGTGAGGAAGTATATTGATTAAGTTGCATTGTCGAAAGAGTCATTGTGGCTGCAATCTACCATTAAACTAGTAGGGAGCACGCATCTCAGACAAGGGTTTGTTATCAAACCAACGCAACAATTTTGCTTTCAACAATGCAACCTAGTCAATATATTTTCCTCACAAAACTTTTTAAAATGGATAATAGAAGAGGCAAACTACCATAATGAAGAGTTTGTTATGCAGGGAGTTGAAACAGATGAGGAAGAAAGAATACCTACATATATATATATATATATATAACACCAAAATGGTTGTTTGAACAATGCAACTTAATCAAAGTATACTTTCCCACTCTGCAACATTCAATATTGCATTTACTTCGTCTACCCCCATTGTATAATGATGAAAGAATGCATTAACCCTTGCACAAGAAAACAATTACCATTCACCCTATGCATATCCAGGTTGCCACCTCCACCACCACCAACCCATGTAATTCATATATATATATATATATACATATACATATACATATACATATACACATACATATATATATATACATATACATATACGTATACATATACATATACATATACACATAAGTACATATATATACATATAAATATACATATACACATACATACATACATATATATATATACATACATACATACATACATATATATACATACATACATTACATACATATATATACATATATATACATATATATATACATATATGTAGACACATATATATACTCTATCCATCTTTGTTGCAATACACATTTTGTACAGTTAGTCCCTTGGTATCCCTCTAATTGATTTAACTTCAAATCCTTACAAAGAGGGTGTTGTACATTATCAATGGCTACACAACTTATTCTTGTGTTTGCATATATACATTTGCACATTCATTGAGCTACTATGGTTTTCATTTTACATCGGTGTCCATGTTCTTTCTAGTCTACTAGCAAATAGAAGAATTGTATAGCAGTAGTTGCATTATCTGCCACTCATTATTATAGAGAAATGGGGAAATTGTAAAAAAACTATTAGTAAAAAATACATACATATATTTATGCATATATACATATATATACACATGGGAGTAGACATGCATTGATCTTTTCAAACACATAAAAATATGCTTTCCTTAATCATTCTATCCATGTGTTGTGATGATCTTCATTTTCCTTCATTGCACTTGTTTAATGAAAAAATAAATATAGATGTGCTTGTAGGTCTAATGAATATAAAGCTAGGACAAAGATAAAATTATATTGTACTTGAACCAATCTATATAACAGTTCTTTTGTCAAATCAAAATTCAAGATACATTATTTGGCACTAAATATTATAGACAAATAGAAAAAGTATAAAAGAGCTATTAAAAAGACATTTACTATGTAACACTGACCCAACTAAGTTCATATATATATAGACCTGTGTATACATGTGTGTGTGCATATATATATATTTATATATGTATGTATATGTTTAGATGTATATATGTATGCATATGTATACATGTATATATACATATATATATATATATATATATACATGTATACATGTATATATATCTCTATATATTTGCATGTGCATATATATATGTCTGTATGTTTTACATGGGTATTTTGCATAAATGGTTAATTTATTGTTCATGCCTCTTGGTCTTTGCTTATTGTTCCTTTCGATAGCAAGTTGGAGGGTTTTAACACTGATGCATTGAAAAATGTGTGAGAAAGTATATTGATTAAATTACATTGTCAAAAGATCATTTTCAAACAGTAAGAGATATTAGAAACAATAACACTTAACAGCTACCAAATTGATTTAATTGAAGAAAAAACAAAGCATGCATCTAATTAGTAAATGTGTCTATGCATATGTAATGCATTTTGGGCATGGGTAAACGAATATCATTAAGCATATTAATATAAGACATATAACATGTTTGACACAAAGGAAAAATCCACAACAATTAACACTTTAGTATGAGCAGCTTCAAATAGCCAAGGCAAAAAGAAATGCACAAAACATATTGGTGCAAGACAAGAAATCTATGAAAGAGTTCTTGATGCCTTTTGATGTCTACTTATTGTTGCTTTCAATAGGAGGTTGGGAGGTTTTAAGACTGATGTGCTGCAAAATGTGCAAGAAAGTATATTGATTAAATTGCATTGTCGAAAGAGCCATTTCGAGTAGTAAGAGATATTAGAAAGAATAACACTCAACAAGAAGCAAACAAATTTAATTCAAGAACAAACAAAGCATACATCTAATTAGTAAATATGTCTATACATATGCAATTCATTTCTAGAGAGGGAAAGAAAATATCATGAAGCATATTGATATAAGACATATAACATGTTCCATGAGATAGGTCATTGGAGGAAAGCTATGTGTACAGTAAAAGATATGAATGTGGCTTATGTAACTTGAAGATGTTATAATTCAACTTAGAAAATGCTTGAGAAGATGATGACACACAAGATGAGGCAGATGCAAGAACAATTTTCTTGGAGCCTTTTTTGTAAGTTAGGGTGTCTCGGCCGGCAAGGACCTCACCAGGTTTTTTTGTGGCAACATGCACCTTGGTAATTACATTTCACATTGTTGTTTTTTTAGATGAAAGAAAGAAGATTTAACTACAATTTCCCCAAACCCACATTAAATAGAGCTCCTAAAGCCAATACGTAGCAATAAAAACCCGATCAAAGACCTATTTGGATATTTTGCATAAGTATTTTGTCTATAATATTTAATGCCAAAGAATATAGCTCCTATGCTAATCAGTATAACGCCAAAGATGCACACAAATAACCGAAACAATAACCCAAGGAAAACAAAATTACTAACCATAACTATATATTTTTATGAAATTAAGAAGATTTAACTGCAATTGCCCCTATGGTAACAGGTATAAAGCCAAAGATGCACAACCATAACTACAAGCAATAAACAAAGACCACAAAAATTACTGACCCCAACCATATTTTTTTGATGAAAGAAAGAAGATTTAACTACAATTTCCCTAAAGCCACATTAAATAGAGCTCCTAAAGCCAATATGTAGCAATAATTTATGCAAAATGAGCTTAGCCCCACACACTTCATTGAAAATTTGAGCTACATCACCTAGCACTAAATATTATAGACAAATAGAGAAATTATAAAAGAGGTATTAGAATAACACTCAACAACCAAATATTAGTAACCTTGACTATATTTTTTTTATGAAAGAAAAAAGATTTAACTACAATTTCTCCATTAGCAAAGAGCGATAATCTCTTTCAAGTCTCCAAAATGGGTATAACGCCAAAGATAAAAACATATAAAAAGAAGACACTAACAATAAATTAATTATCTATGCAAAACACCCATCTAAACATCAATATAATGCCACAAGCTTCATTGAAAATCTGAGCTACATCACCTGACACTAAATATTATATAGAAATAGAGAAATTGTAAAAGAGTTATTAGAATAACACTAAACAACCACCAAAGTAATTTCATCTCTAATATGTTAATGCTTTCATACAAACCTAAACCCTACACATGTATAACTACAATTCCTCCTATGGTAATGGTTGCAATGCCAAAGATATACACAAATAACCAAAACAATAGACCAACAACGAAAAAAAAAAATATTTAACTATAATTGCTCCTATGGTAATGGTATGCCAATGGTACATAAGCCATATACTGTAATAAAAAGGCCACAAAAATCACTAAGCCCAACCATATTTTTTTGACGATAGGAAGAAGATTTAACTACAATTTCCCTTGAAGCCACATTAAATAGAGCTCCTAAACCCAATATGTAGCAATAATCTCTGCAAAATGAGTACAACCCCACACACTTCACTAAATATTATAGACAAATTGAGAAATTGTAAAAGAGGTATTAGAATAACACTCAACAACCAAAAAATAGTAACCCTAACCATATTTTTTTGATGAAAGAAAGAAGATTTAACTATAATATCTCCAATGCAAAGACCAATAATCTCTTTGAAGTCTCCAAAATGGGTATAACGCGAAAGATAGAAACATAAAACAAGAAGAAATCAACAATACATTAATCATCTATGCAAAGCACCAATGTAAAATTTGGTATAACCCCACAAGATTCATTGAAAATTTGAGCTAGATCAACTAGCACTAAATATTACACACAAATAGAGAAATTGTAAAAGACCACACTAGACAACCGCTAAAGTAATTTTATCTCCAATATGTTAATGCTTTCATACAACCCTAAACCCTAAACACAAATAACTACAATTGCTCCTATGGTAATGGTTGCAACGCCAAAGATACACACAGACAACAAAATAGTAAACCAACAGTGAACAAATAACTAACCCTAACAATATTTTTTGACCAAAAAAAGAACATTTAAGTGCAATTTCTCCATTCATAGAGAGCGATAATCTCCTTCAATTCTCCAAAATGGGTATAACGCCAAAGATAAAAACATATAATAAGAAGACATCAACAATAAATTAACCATCTATGCAAACTACCCATGTAAAAGGACTTATAGATTCCAGAGAAAAACAATTTTCAATCTCGCATAAAACGGTTTGTGAACAACTAGCTATCAAACTAGCAATAGAGCCAAAGGAAATGTTCTTTTACAATAGTCTGCTATGAAACCATTGATGAAACCGAACACAATGATTTTTACAATGGCTTGCTATGAAACCAATACCACAATGGTTGTTTCAACAATGCAACTTAATCAAAATTTCTCCTATTGTAATGGATGCAACGCCAAAGATACACACAGATAACCAAAACCATAATCCAATGGTAAACAAATTACTAACCCTAAGCATATCTTTTTACGAAAGAAAGAACATTTAACTAAAATTCCTCCATCCATACAAGATAATAATGTCTTTCAAATCTCCATAATGGGTATAATGCCAAAGATACAAACATTTGACAAGAAGACATGAACAATAAATTAACCATCTATGCAAACTACCCATGTAAAACAACTTACAGATTTCAGAGAACAACAATTTTCAATCTCGCATAAGATGGTTTCTGAATAGTCTGGTATCAAACCAATGATGGAGCCAAAGGAAATGATTTTTACATTTGTCTGATATGAAACCAACACCACAATGGCTCTTTCGACAATGCAACTTAATCAAAGTATACTTTCTATCACTGTTACATTCAATATTGCATTTACTTCGTTCAACAACATTTACTTCATCTACCCCCATTGTACAACAACCACAAAATACATTAACCCTCAACCAAGCAAACACTTACCATTCACTTTTTGTGTAACGCCCCGCCACGCAACCCTAGGGGAAGTTGCAATTTACTACACAAACAAACTATATATATTTTTTAAAAAGAACAATTAACATGCAAGTTCACAACCAATTGCCAACAACCCCTAAGGTTACGATACTTAGTTACTTAAACCCAAACAAGAAACATGAAATAACCATATCATTTAATTACATAAAGCATTAAGAACACATACATTCCAAAAATATTAATTACATTAAGAATAATAAATACCACATGATTCCAATAATATAATTTACAACAAGATTACAAAGCACATTCCTCAAATGAGATAAATCCAATAAGCATGATTACATATTACAAATTCCTCCTCGATAACAAATGAGGGGTAATAAAATTACAATATTAACCGAAATAATTAAGCATGGAAGAAACTGGAACCCACGAGCTCTCCAACTGGAAATCTCGCCCACACAAACAAGAAGAAACCCAACGGATTAAGGTGTAGGTTCCACCCAACCATGTGATACCCAAAGGCTCACCCCACGTGCTAGGAGATAGTAACTAGGAATCCAACACAAGACCATCTACCACTAGACACAGGCTAAAACATAAACTGAACTGAAACCACTTCAACCACAACATCACTTAACACAAAGTTACAGTGCTTCCCGAGAATAAGGTTCATGAACATCATCTGTACACCACACAATATTTGACTGACTGCTGACGTAGGAAGAGTGTCATACATAAATTTCCATGAGTTACCCTAGCTCAACCTTCCTAGGCTACCAGACCCCCATCTTGGGTTACCCTGGCTTGCCTCTACTAGCCACCAAACCCTCATGCAAAACTATGCGTCTCATCTCATCTCGAGCCTTAACAAACGCTTGCTTCATGAGAGAGAGGCATTCATTATCTTTATTAGTGTGAAAGTTCCCCATTAATTCTTTTAAATTATCACTTGATTAAACCCTAGGTGAGTTACCTTGGGGCCCCTTTGTGTGTCGGACCCCCACAAAGAGCCACTCTCCTATCGACAACACACACGGTACAAAACCACGATCCAATGGATAAACTAGAAAGACGATCTCTCCAACCCAAGGAGGCAACATATAACAAAACCCACTCCAACCACTTGGAGGAATACAAAATACAAGTCCACTCCTTCCAAAGGAGGCACAGACCACCAAAACCACTCCTAAACTCAAGGAGGGCACAAACCATTCCCATTCATGAAAACAGGGCGAGACCACATGATACAACTCTACACATTTCCCAAGGCGATTTGTAAATCGAACCACTACATGAAACATCCCAACCTAGAGAGCTCCTCTGGAAAACTTACTAGACAAACAACCCCATTTTCCCAACATCAAAAGGAACGAAACATCATTTAAACAACATTTCAGGCATCTGAATAACCTAATGTTAGGATTTCCTAAATCCAAGCCAAACAATAACATAGTGCATGAAGTCAATTCAATTATTAACATTATTGGCACGCACTTAAAAGAAATCTGATCCCATTGTTGACATGAAAGAATTTAAACATATAATCTAATTCTTCTTGCTCAAACATGGATAAGGATTTAAAATAATCTTTTTAAATAAAAATTATAATAGTGCAATAATCATTTTTAAAAAGAATTCCTATTTTTTTTAAAAAATATAAAACTATAACTGAAACAGAATATGAATTAATTTTATAATCCAATTAATTAAAATTAAATCCTTATTATTTAACATATACATATTATATATATATATATTTCATATATATAATATGTATATTTAAATCATAAAACAAAATATTTACATAAATTAAAATATATATAATATATATACATATTATATATTATAATATTACAAAAATATTATAATATATAATATATATTATAACATATATATAATAAAATTTAATATTAATAAATACTATATAAAAAAAATGAATTTTGTTTTAAAACAAAAGGTTGAAGCCCTAAATAGGTGCGCGGTGAGTCTCAGCCACGGCAGGCCCTCAGATGCTAAGCACACAGATGCTCTCCTCATGGGCGGGCGGCTTACTCTGCTCAGCATTGGCCACCTACCTACTCCTATAAGGCCTGCGTGTGAAGCACACAGCCTTGCCTCCCCTTTAGGCATGCCTTTGTGTGCTTACGCGACACAACCCGGGCCCCTAAGTCAAGGTTAAATGGCCCCGCCTCCCCGTACCACAAATAAAATAGCCAATAATAAAAAAACATTTTTATAATTAAATTCAAAAACAAAAATAAAAACCTACTTCCCCCCTGCTTTGCACAAAGATAAACATCAATTTTCTGTGTAATGAAATTTTCGAAAGAAACATTTTCTAGAATTAATGAACACAGTATGGTTATAAAATATACTTGTGTATATTTATAATTATATACAAAAATCTCCATTTCCAACCTAAATTGTGCAAATGAACAACAAGATTTTGTAATAAAATAACAAATTGGCAATACAACAGTTGGGATTAAATCTCAGTTTGAAATGCCAATTCCTTTTGGTTTCTTCCTATTTCACCATTGATTGAATTCTTGTTTTGATTTCTTTTTCCAAATTTCAACAAAGCTTAAAAGTATAGAACCAATTGACATGGGTTTTCCATTGAATTTAAACCTCATTTCAAAGATTTCCAAACATCATAAGAAAATTCAAAAACTCTTGCAAAAGAAATCAAAGAATCTGATTTTTTTCTCCAAAGCTTGAAGACTTTAACAATGGTGTTTTCAATTCCTCTTTTGAATCCAGCTCAAGCAAGAATTTCAATCTCCTTCACAAATCCAAGCAAAGCCACAGCCAAAAACTTCTTCCCCAAATTGCAAATTGAAAAATATATGAAATTCTATTTACTCAGATAGTGTTTTTCCCCAAATTGGTCAAACCCCTAAAATATCCCCACCAACTAAATTTATTGAATAATTTGGAGATATTTCCATTTTTTAAATTTAAAACAAATTTTTACTTTCTAATTCAAATCTCATGCATTTTTCAAAATTCTTTAAACAAAAGAATACAAATTTTGCAAAGAATTTACTTTATCAATAATTTTCAAAAGTGAAATTAAAAACACATTTTCATTTATTTATTTATTTTAATTTAACTCTAACTATCCAAACATGATTTCTACTTTTATTTTAATTAAATCTTAATATACAATAATGCCAAAACAACTAACTTAAATAATTTTATCCCCATTAATCTAATTAATCAATAAACTAAATCTAATTTTATTAATTAAATCAAATTAAGCAATAAAATAAATAACATTTCAACATTGCAACTAAATACATTTAATCATCATTTTAACTACACCCGCCATTTAATAACCTTTATAATTTAAAATTAAATAAATACTCAAGGTGAAATGGACCAAATTAAAACAACTAACCCAGCAACAACCGGACGACACACTATGACTAGGGTGACGACTTGGAACGGAAAACCTAGCTACGATCTCTCAATCGATTACCGTTGGTCAATGGACATGCTCAAACCTGTGAACCAGGTGGAGTCAATGTCATGTACCTGTCAACCTATTAACAAAGAGTACATGGAAATGCATATATATATATATATATATAATATGATCAAACACACTGTGAAGAGGAAATCTCAGAATCGTAGGGCACTCGCAAGCAAGTGATACAATCCCATCCCCTTCACCAATACAATATCACTAACTGACGCATCTAACATCAATGATATGATCAACAACATAAAACATCGTTAAATCAAATGTCTTCTAAGTTAATCCAAAACATGCCATAAAGATAACATCAGAATAAAATAACATCACATCAAAATATAATATTCACATCGTTTAACAATTGCGATCAAAAGTAACCAAGTTCCAAAGTCACGGCATAAACAGAACAAAGCATTACAAAGAAAACACTGCCGATCCAAACATCCAAAATGGAGGGGTGTTACATTTCGTGTTTCAAGGACACCACCTCCACCACTACCAGCCCACATATTTGTGAAGGTCCACATTGCCACATGAAAACCCAGTGAACTCCCCATTGGCCGGTTACATCCTCATTGCCAAAAAATCCAATTCACAGTTGGGTTGACGAAAATCCCGACAGAAACTTCAAACAAAATAGCCTATCAGATAAATATATGTTATGAGGCAGGCATGGTTTGGGGATCGCTTGCACATTTTGATGCTTCTTCAATACCACTCCAAATAAATAGTCCATGTCCACTTCCTCCGTCCTCATTCCATTAGGGAGACTCCAGTTGAAGGAGTGAATAAGTGAAGCCAAAATCAAATGGAGCATCATATCAGCCAAAGGAATCCCCATGCATATTCTTCTCCCTAATCCAAATGGTATAAACTCAAAATCTTGTCCCCTAAAGTCCATCTTAGCCTTCTCACCCTCCAAAATCTCTTTGGCATAAATTTGGAGGGCTCCTTCCACACAGTAGCATCCCTCCCCATTGCCCACATGTTAACCAACACTTAGGTGTCTTTGGGGGTCACATATCCCTCTATTTCACAAGAGTGGGTCACTCTATGAGGGATTAGAAGAGGACCAAGTGGATATAATTGAAGCACTTCTTTCACCACTCAATGGAGGTAAGGAAAATTGTCCATATCAGATTCTTCCACTCTTCTATTGCAACCTACAACCTCCTCCAATTCCACTTGGATTCTTTTCATTTTTTCTACATTATGAATAAGTTCTGCCATCACCCATTCTAGTGTTACACTACTGGTGTCACTGCCAACCACCAATAGATCCTACTATATCAAAACACTAAGCTTAAACTAATGTAATGTATTGTTATTATTTAATTATAAATTTTCTATATAGGCAAAGAAGATTAATAAATTTGTATAATGTATATATAATTCAAATACGAGTCAAACTCATTGACCCATATTTCATGAGTAGTGGTTCACGAGATCACAAGAATCCATCTCTCATGATAGTGAATGGTCTAGTTAGCACTCATTACATCTAGGTGATGCTGATAGAGGTGAAACATTGAACCATTCGAAAGGTCACCCATCCCAGTACTACTCCAACTCAATAATATAATAGTAGAAAGCTAAGATTATATACAATATTTTCATTTGAGAAGGTTGTTTGAAGTGAAAATTCCAACACAGTTAATTTCTTCACTATGACAAAAATTTAACTGTGCTAAAAAATAATAATAAATCTTTCTTATGTATATATAAATTGACAAATTAAGAATAGATACCTCTTAGTTCTTTACTCTCGATTGAAACAAATTTTCTAACTTGAATAAAATCCTCCATCAAACAAAAATTCCAACCAGAAGTAGCACCAATTTAGACTTTACATAAAATACCAAGGTATGTGCAGGATCACGATGGGCCAAAAAGTGGCGATATGATGGGTATGTGGCTAATGACATTTTTTTGACCCAGAATTGATGAAACAAAAAGGTTTTTTAAAGGAGATTCTCAACTTTCCACCAAATTATTTTTTACTTTGAATTTAATAAATAATTATTATTCATTTTCTATTTGAATTATGACTAAAGCACTGATTGATAGTTGATTGAAAACATCTATAGACAACGGTATCACATTTTTTTTGAATCTGAAACATGCATCACATTCTATGCTTCAGATACTATAGGATTTAAAAAAATGAATTTCATGAAGCTTTGACCAAGTTAAGGTGGTCAGACATACTAGTTTTATATTTTTTAAAGTTGTAATAAAAAATCATAATTAATTAGACTTCTAGAAAAATTACAAAAAATAATATAATACATCGTGACATGAGTCCCTCTACTTATAGCCATAATTTCACTTAGCATTTACATAAATGATTAATTTGGTTAAATTGTATTCTTATATAAATTTTTGAAATAATATAGATAACTTATTCAAATTTTTACGTCAAGTTGCCTAACTCTGATTTTTCTGAATTTTTTGCCACTTAAGGGCCTATTTTTTCCATGATGATCCTGCACATACCCACCACAAAACTTACAAAAATTATTGCTCTGATATTTGTCAGACTAAGATCATAGCCTCTCATATCTAGCAGCACGTCCAAAAAATCCTTCTTTGTCTCTTTTTCATGACTCGGCTCTCTGCTTCTTCTTGCCAATTGATTGCTTATGGATAGATCTAAAAAAATGAGCTCATTTTAAATGGGTTGCTATCTTATGGTCGACACCATGAAGATTTAGAAACCCAAGCCATGGAAAAAAATCTGCCAAATTGGGTTTTTCAACAAGCTTCACCCATGACCTAAGAGCTTTAATGAACTCCACAGAGTCGAGATTATTTGGGTCGAATAACTTGGTACTGAATATTAGATTACCAATCGTATTCATACCCATGTGGAACATTAAATTAGAAAAGTTCACACTCTTTCCCTTCAGACTATTTTCCCAGAAAATCAATTGAATCATTTGGAAAACATAATCTCTTCTGACATGGTGGGAAGCTTGGATTTTCTTGGGAGAGAAAAGCTCTATAGTACAAATACGTCTAAAATTTTCACCATTGGGATCCATTTTGATCCCATATTA
The DNA here is from genome assembly GCA_007258455.2 of Sequoia sempervirens. Taxonomy (NCBI): domain Eukaryota; kingdom Viridiplantae; phylum Streptophyta; class Pinopsida; order Cupressales; family Cupressaceae; genus Sequoia; species Sequoia sempervirens. The sequence goes on from VDFB02299305.1 coordinate 236,830, forward strand.
TTGAGGACTTATTGTAAGAGAGTATCTTCGATGCATGAGTGGTGACCTTCCCAACAAAGATGTTGTCGAGCACCTCCTTCACCATGGTAGCAGAGGAAACCACCACTATTGTTTTCATGCCAAGAAAGAATGTGATCAAGGGACCATATTGCTCAGAAATGGAAAAAAATGCCTTGCTGGTTTTTCTACCCAGTAGAAAGAGGTTCCCTACAAGAGGCCAAGTAGGTGGCCTAGGTGGAAGAGGAAGCCTCTTCATCTTTCTTTTCCATAGTAATACATAGAGTAAGATCAAAACATTGCTAAAAAGCACAGAATACTAGTACAACAGTTGGTTGTCCATGAGAATCCAGGATGGAGTTCCAACTATGAGGTGTCACTCTCAAGATGAATTCATAAAATAAGGTATCACTACAACCACTCAAATCATCATATTTTTCCAGCACCTTCCATTTCTTATCCATGAGAACAAAGGACAAGGTTCCAGCAATAAATATTACAACAGAGTATTGGGTAGGTAGTTGGGATTAAATAATCCAGCAAAATTAGGGAAGTGGAATACATAAATTTCTATTTTAGAACAAAATCAATTCAATTTTTGAAGAGAGATTCACAGTGCTTTAAACAAGATAAAAACAAAGATCAGATGCAAAAATTATCCAAACTAATTAAGAGTCTGAATGCAATGGTTAAAGTAATAATTAAAATTATATTTTAACTGAGAGTTGAGATATAATAAATTTAAATATAAATTAATGAGTTGGGAGTGTTTATGTTTGTTGATTTTATATGGTTAATGATAAATATTTTGATATGTTATATTAAATGATTAGGATTTTAATTTTATAATTAGATATATATTACATAAATTGTTATATATTTGTATAATGATTTTATATTGAATTAGCATAAAGTGATATTTGTAGAAATGTTTTAGAATATTTTGTATTCATGTAGATATGTTCTCTATTGTTGCTTTTTGGTGTCTATTTGCATGCAAATGTGTTTGCATCCAAAAATGAGGTGGTGTTGAAAAGAACCTTAGAGGAAAAATGTGTTTAGATGGGAAAAGTAAAAATTTCTTGATAATAGGCTAGTACACCCTTAGCTCAATCTAAAAAATGGGTTATTGTTGCATGACTCATCTAATTTTTGTCATTTTCTAGTTGAGAAGTTGTTTAAGGACTATGGTTGCATATGTTTCTTGTGTCTGAACAGTTTAGAAGGCCTTGTTGTTTGAACTTTGGTGAGAGGCAATTTGGGGTGATTTGAAGCATCTCAAGGAGATTACGGTACAAGGTTGTCGTATCACTGGTGGTATACCACTTTCATGCTATACATTGTGTGGAAAAAATATAAATATAAATAAAATAAAGAGATATTTCATATTTATGAGGCATTGGTTGCATAGACCAAGGAAGAAGGGCCTACAACTCCATTTACTGTGGTATGGGCTTGTAGATATGGGCATTACAAGTAGATAAGGCATAAGTTTGGTGGTAAATTGTGGAGCAAGGTATGGATATCCATCATCGCATAAAGGATAGGGGAATTTTGTTAGATAAGTAGTTGGTTTTGCATGCATTAAGGAGAGTCATTAATCTATATGCTATTTATTCTCATGTAAGGTGGAATCGCCTTGATATTGATTATGGTGGGTTACATTTGAGGATGAAGACATTTCCTTTGATAGTGTGCATCCCTTTTTCACTTCAATTATCGTTGTTGATGTTGCGAAGAAAAGTGAGAGGGAGGAGGGTAAGCCACTTGAGAAACAAGAACCACTATACAAGGGAATACTCTAAAAGATTAAAAGAGATATTTCAAATTGAAGTAGGCCATTGGTATGCCATCTTATAGAAGATTTTGGTAGGCCACACCTCTCTCTTATATGCAATTTTGCATAAGCTAAAGAACTATAAAGCTATGGTTACCTCACTATTAGGTACCAATTCCATTTATTCTTATCATCCCTTTTGTGCCTTCCCTTATCATCTCTCTCGGTGATATTTTCATAAAATCAATTATGCTTTAGCTACTTCATATGCATTTTTTATGATTTTTATATTTTTCTATGGTTGGTCACTTGTTAATGAGAAAATTATGGAGTGGAAAAGATGGAATTAAAAAAATTACATAAATATTATGTTTGATTGGAAACATAAAATCTTGCACTATGTAGACCATTCAAATCCTTATTCCTTTTATTGAGGTGCTTCTACCTTATTTTCTTATACATGGGATGACATAAAATGTCATGCATATCCTCTTTGCATGTTACTAGAAAGGAAAGCATAGGCACTATTAGTCAATGAAAAGATCTTAACTACAATTGAGAAAAGAAAATAATAATGATAGTTGAATCATTTCTAGGCCCTAATGCATTAACAAGGATGGGAAGATACCCATAGTTGAGAGTACCTCCTAGGCTCTAATGCATTAACAGGGATGGGAAGATACCCTTGGTTGAGAGTCTCCTAAGTGGGGAAAGATCACTCTTTGATGCATTGCTCATGGTGTGAGAGCTTTGGTTGGGTCTTTGCATGTGTGATTGTGTTGTTAGTAGTAGGTGTTGTCATTTTCCCTAGTGTGATATGGTTGAGAAATGATTGCTTGTGAGGGTTAATTAAACCCTTGAGTTCTCAAGAAGTTATTTCATGTGTGATTTCCATATCGATGTCTCGATTATGTTAAGTGTGAATGTGTAGTGACCCATGAGTGGTATTTTTTATTCTTGTGTGTTCTTTTTGGATGTGTATATATGGATGCATTTTATTGAAATTTGGTTTTAATGTCTTGGCTCAAGATTGAGTATTGTGAAATGTATTATATGACTAATGCATTGAAAGTAAATGTGGTGTATGTCATATGCTTGAATTGTAAAAATATGATTTTATGGTAATGTTGCCTATGGTGCATTGTGCATTTTATTCCTAGTGAAATGTCATCATATGTGTGAAGTGATCATGTTAGTGCATGAATAGAATGTTGCATTCTCGTAATAGAACATTTAGGTCAATGAATTATGTCCCCAAATCATGTTGTCCCTAGGATTCTTGTGAGAACCTAGATGAGTAATTGGCATTATTTTTCATCTCGCATGAGATGCATGTTTAATTATTAAATGAAATTATGCATATCAAGAGCATTATGCTAGATTTTCTTAGAGCCTCAGTTGTAATGTTCTTTATGAATGACATGGATGTCATTTCATTTTAGCATGTAGTATTGATGCATGATGTGAGTAATGTGTGCATAATTTCATTATAATTATAAATTCCTTATGGAAGTGGTGCTTGGGTGAAGCCTTACCCTTGTGTGGATAGAATGTATGGATGTCATAGTGAACCCTGCATATGCCTTATTGCATTATAATGTGATCATGTCTAGATGAAGTGGATTTGGTTAGTGTGTTTCTCATTGGAATGGTTGAGTGAAATTGGTGAATTTTCTTTGTATTTTGTTTGAGCATACTTTCTCTAACACACTTTGAATGTTGTACTCCCAAGCTGTCCTGTAGCTCTTACTCCCTTAAATGTGGCTAACACTAGTCACTCAGTTCATGTAATCACATTTTTCAAGTTGATGCTTTATTATGATTATTGATGAACTTTCTAATTGTTTATTATGGGTCGACATTGAATTTTTAATTTTCTTATGAGTGGTCTAGTCACAAAATTTTCCTCCTATCTAGTTTGTGGCCCTTGGTCACACTTCACTTATTTTTTATTGCACACATTTTATGATTTAATAGTGGAATTGATAATTATCCCTCTTGGGTTTGATTTTATCATTTTGGTGTCTATTCTAAATGTTTGAAATTTGTGGTGCTATTCTATTTTACATTTATTTCCTATCATGTTCATTATGAACCCTTGATAAAATGTACAAGGGAGTAGATGGAAAAGAATGTGAAAAGTCTTGGTGTTTGTGTTAATTAAAATCATATTATATCAAATATCTTGTTCATGATGAAATGGAAGTGGATGTTGTGTGGTATCCAAAGATTTTGTGAAATTCTTATATGCATATGGTTTTATAACTTTAAGTGGCTTCGATGTATGTGAAGGTCCTTGTGTTGAAATTAAGTGAATTGTATTCAAATCTCTATATTAGAGTGATTGAGAAATTATATATGTTTTATGAGTTGAGATTGGATCATGTGGATAATTATGTTTGCATCATGCCTGACTCTTCTTTCTAGTAGATGATTGGGTGTGATTTAGTCCACCAACTCTGTGTGCTCTTGCTTGCCTTGGCCTTGCTTGTTGTGGTCTTGTGACCATGTTTCCTACTACATAGGCATTAGTTGAATTTTTTTTGAGGTGTCTTGGGCACTGGAAGCCATGCTATTTGATAGCATGAAGATACACATCATTTCATTTGGGATCTAATTTCCATAGCTACCCTCATTTTTGACATACTATAGGGTATGAAGGTGCATTAGTAAGTTCTTTGACACATATTATTGTGTTATTTTATTATATTATATATGTCTACCCTTGTTAAGTTGCTAGTTAAGGTTGTCCTGGTGGGTTTTTAGTACTTTATCCTTGGCTCTTTAGTGGTGTTCCTAGCTTAAGGCTAGAAGAAGATGCAATTTTGATTTGAGGAATTGGCTATCTTGTGTATTATCTTGGATAATACTTAGTCTTTGAACCTTATAGTGGTTCTTGGTTATCTTTTCGATCATGGTTTCATGATCTTGTTGAGTTATTTAACCCTTAGGTGGGTCATAGTTGAGCATCGTGGTAGTGGAAAATATTAGCTTTGCTCCTATGTTTAGTGTTTGAATTCCCTCCTTGGTGATTGTGGTGTGAGTTTTGGGGCTGCTAAGCCTCGTTGTTTGGGAGTGCATATTCTATTCAGAGCTAGTTTCATATATTCTTTCCTCTAAGAACCCTTGTGTTGTTCTTAGTTTCACATTGAGAAGCTAGTGTGCTTAGGAAATCCTTGCTTTTCCAAGTGGTAACCAAGGGAGAACCTCATGGTGTGTACCATAGTTGGAAGTGAGGGATGCTCTTGGTGGGCATGGAGGTGAGGTAGTGTTACCTCTAGCCTTGTGGGATGGATTTCCCTAGCTTTTTGGTTGTAGATTTGAAGATTAAGATCGCGGTCTTAGGAGGGACCATAGGAAGCAAAGCCTTGTATTCATTAAAATTGTGTTGAGGAAGGTTTTGTAGGTTTGTGTAGCTTTTCCTTAGTTGAGTTAGTAGCTGGACGAAGTTCCTATCTATTGTGGTAGTCCTTGAATAGGACCTTGTTGAATTGTGGTTTGATATACCTAGTAGTTGGTCTTTCCATTATTTGTAATGGAAGTTGGTGAAGGTGTTGTGGTGATATCTAAGGTGGTTGTGCACCTAGTGGTGGGCGATCACTTAGCTTGTGCACCTCTAGAGATGTGTGTTGTGTGTTTGGTGTCTAGACTTGGTGAGAGTCTAGAGGATTGATCTTGTGAGTATGATGTGTTTGAAGGATCGTGTATAGGTGCACCTATCCTTGCTTATATGTGCTTCCAAGAGTAAGCCTAAATTTAGTGACGAAAGATATAGTGCCCCTCTTGTTTTCTTCCTATTAATGTGAGACTAGTGTTTTAGTTTCACCGTTTTCTCATGATTGTTATGGTGATTATTCTATGGCTTTGATTGGTGTGTATGAACCACTGCATGTTTGATATGAAATTCCTCATCATGTCAGTTGGTGGAATTTATGCATATGCATGATTGGTTTATTATTATACTTTAGTTGAGTGAAATACATTTTTTATGCTATGATTAATAGTGAGCTTGATTATTGATGTTTAGAAGGAATGATTTATTTAAGTATTTATATGATGGATGTACAAATTTGTCATTTTATAATTATGCTATTGGATCTCGTTGGGATGATTATGATGTGCTTTGAGGTTATATATACATTGAGAAGGTACCCTTAATGTGCATTGAATGGTTATAGGTACAAGGTTATTTCTCCACTTGGCTATACATGTTTGAGTTATTCCGCAATGGTGGTTAATTAATCTCCATTCTCTAATCATACTTGAATCGAGTGCTATATGTATCATATTTGACCTTACACAAACTCAGATCCAATTTTGGAGTTGTTCTAGAACCCTTATTTGTCGTGAATGAAATAGTGAATGTCTAATTTAATTAATGGTTTAAATTGCATGCTTTTCCTATAAATGAAATACTAGGAATTCAAAATATTCTTATATTTATTATTGAAATATTCTCCATGCTTCGAGAAAGGGGAAAATAAAATGAAAGAAGAAATGAAATTAATTAATTAAATTTAATTGAATTGAAAAATTCAATGGGTCGAGAATTGTGAGTTATTTTTTATTTAAGGGTGGGTGTAGGAAGATGGGGGCCAAAAATTGACCACCCCACTTTCAAAATACAAAAATGCTATAACATGAGTTCCTTATAATGCACTCATGTTATTTCTTATTTAAGCAAAAAAAAAAAAAAAACTTCATAACATTTGTTATTTTCTCTTGTTGCAAGTTAGTATGCAACCTACAAACCCTCTAAGACACGCTCGTGCTCCAGGAAGCCAAAAATCGCTCCATTTTTTCACCAAATCTTCGTCAAAATTCCACAACGTTAGGGATGTCAAAGGAGTAAATTATTGTTTATTTTTGTGAATTTGGTATTAAATAAGTATATTGAGTATGTTTTTTGATGTAAATTTATTTAATTTTCAGGAAATGTTAATGCACCCCCAAATCCTCACCAAAATCCTAAGGATCTAGTCAGGATGCATGTGCCCAGGGTACATTTGTAGCTGATGAGATGGTGATGACAAATGCCTTCATAAAAAAACACATTATGCCTTGATAGTCAGGTAAATTTCAACAAGTTCATTTAATTTAATTTATTAAATTTCATTTTTGAAATGCAAGGTTAACTAAATTAGTTGAATGATTATAATGAAATTTCAAGATCATAGTGTTCACCTTGTTTGCACCAGTCCTCCAGCTCCCTATTACATGATGACATCTACTGTAGAGGTATGTAACTAGTAAAGAATTATAAATATTAAATGTGAATAGTTGAACATTATATTCAAATAGTATTCTTATATCTTATTTTCGATGTTGAATAGGTTAATCTTGGACATTGATGATAACACCTGGCAGTGGAGGTGGTCATCGAAGTTTCACTCAGGTAATACAGAGTATTTTTAATTTTAAAATAAAATTGTTGTATTTTGTAATTGAATAATGTTTAATTACTTGAAGGTTCTAGATAGTTTGTAAGTATGTTTTTCACTTTTTAATTAATTTGATTTCAGGTTGCTATGTACTTTATAATCTATGAATTTCATTTTTTCATGTTGTTGACCTCCAAAAATATAGGCTAGTGGTGTCAATTAATTATCTACCTTCTATAGACCTCTTTATTGTATTACCTATTGGGACCTCCATCGACCAAACCTAACTTTTATATGCGATTATGTTATTTTCACAACTCTTCATTAAAACTCATAATCGATTGTCTAGGCAAAAAATGAATACTTAGGGCTAATTTTTATGATTTTGATCATTCATTGAATCCAATCCTATATGACATTGATCCACATACATGACTATGTAGAACATCTATTCATCACGAGACACGTCAACTTCACTATCTTCATTAAAGTCAACATTCATCCCTTTTATTAATGCTACACTATCCTATATCCATGTTAACTTTTATTTCTAAAATGACTCTCCATTCCTTGATATAGTTTAATTTGATACGTTTATTTACCTCATCATCCCAATGAACTTTATTTATCCTTGACAACAATACATTATATTATACAATGTTAAATATATAATTATTTTATGGCTAAGTGTTTCTCAAAACTCTTTCTTTACCCTCAACTACTATTAAATAGTGAAGATACATAGTGAATTTTCCATTCAATCAAAATATGGTACCTAGTATTTCATGTTTATGATCAAACAATTATACCCCAAAACATATACTACTTCTCACACTAAATATTACATAATCCTATCATAAATTTTAAGTTGTGATACTGAAATGGTATTCATATGAAAATCTATTACGTTCAAAATATTTTAGTGTTTCTTCTTCTCTAGTAAAATCATCCTATACAAAACCAAATAATATTATCAAACTATAAGTATTCACTATGCAATGGTAAAATATTTAAACTCTAATCTAGCCATGATACAATAAATCCCCTTGTTATGTCAAATTTAGTATACTTATGGGATTTATAACTAGACTAAAACTAACACAATAGTAAAATAACCACCTATTAAACTATGAAGCAATACATATCTCAATAAGTACTCAAAAATCATGTAAATTAGAAGATAAAGATACATTCTCCTTTGAATGTGATGGAATTGTTTCAAGAACTTCAAATGGCACATCATCTAGGGAGGAAATAAGTGGAATTATCACTCTCAAGGATGGAGTTGGAAAGGCATATGGGTTAATCAATGTAGGGGATCTAAGTGGAGTAAAATTTTCAATGGCACAAGGCACTTTGGTAATGCTATGATTTACATCAGGGTTAATAGGGGGAGATGAACTGAAATGAGGAAAGGTAGAGAAGATTCAACACAATTTTTGTTGTTGTTTACCACCATTTTTGAAAAGGAAAGGGGTTGATCCCAACCATACAAGTCAAAAATAATGCTAATAAATCATGCAAGGATTATAGTTTTTCTTAAAAGAACACAAATTCTTCCATAATAGCCCTCATTGAACAATTGTAAGTTAGATATTTGATAGGACTAACAAATACATCACCATTAATTTCCAAAAGTAGAGGATCTTTATATTCAGAGGGAAGGTTTGAAAGATTGAACCAAAATGGGGCCGGTTAAGGAATTATTCACATAATTTAGGTTGAAGTTTGGGCTCCAGGGAATTGTGAGGAAGGTTTCATTTTAGAAAAAATGGATCATTTTGTAGAACCTTATCTATTTCCTCCTAATTATTGAATACAACAACAAAATATGCATTGGAAAGTAATGAGATATCAGACTTCGTACCTTCTTTCTTAATTTGGACTTGAAGAAAAAAAAGAGGGATTTTCATTCCACCACCCATAACCCCTTTGAATCTTTGTATGGTTTTTGAGAGATGGGTTAAGGATTTTTTCCCCACTCCTATTTCTATTATTTCTGAGAGCTTCTAGATCTGCAAAGTTGTTGTTCCAAGTGGATTTATTCCCTTAGTTATGATATTCCTTATCATACTAGATCCAACCCTGGTTAACCAATTTGTTGGGGAGACAATCCTTTTAGTTCTTTCTTTCCATGTTCTATTATCTCTCTCAAATCAATTACTTGAGGGTTTGAAAGCTATCTCTCTCATATAATCTGAGGTTCTCATTTCAAAAAATAGAAGAATTTATTCCAAAGCACCATCTTGAGCTTTTGAAAGTAGGGTTTTCAAATATTACCCTTTTTTGTTTTCATACCTATAAGACCCATGTCTACGGTGTTCAAAATGGGGGGTAGTCTGATTTCATCACTAAATTCTTCTACAATTTCAACCCACGAACAACACCATGTAGTACCTTTTGCAACATATTATGATTGATCCTTTTCTGGTCCAAGAAATCCTAGTCAAGCCATTTTTTGTCATGTTGTATCAACTAACACAACAATATCTCAGGAATATGTCCTTTACTTATATTTAAGCATTAAAAAAAATCTCATACTTAGGTTGGTTGGAATGACACCTACTTTTTTTTTGAAATTATAGTAGTGTTTAATTGAAATTTCAAATTTTCACCAAATAAATTTGCTTTTTTCCCAAAAAAAAATAGTAGCCTAGAAACTACATTCAATTTACTACAAATTATATTCCTACATATTTTCTAAATTGTGTTAATAACTTATTCAAATTTTTATGTGAAGTTGTTTAACTCTATTTTTTGTATTTTCATTACCACTTAGAGGTATAATTTGGCCCATATCATGATATTATAGTCACTCACATTCAATATAATGAATTGGTTCATATGGTTAATGCTAGTAAACGAATGTGTGTAGATGTTCAATCAAAAGAACATGAACTTAAATACTTACTTGATGTTCTCTCAAACTTTGACACCTTTAAGGGATGTGATGGCATTGATCACCTCATGAAAGTATTTATACACATATGGATGAGATGGATTGCTATATTCATACAAATCAATATATTGTTTCGAAAGGTGTATGAGCTCTGCTAGGGTTTTCCTGTGTCTGGGGTCATTCTTGGCCACTCTTGCGTCATATTGTGCTCTTTGCACAATAACTCTCTCTTTTCTTGTGTGTACAATCACATTTACTACAGTTTTTTTTGTTTTAATATGCCTTCAACCAGCTCTAACCCAACAGTTCATGCCGGTGTTGGTGATTTGACGGCTCTACTCAATGGCTCCTCCTCTGAACAAACAACCTAAAAAATTTGTTCCAAAAGTGTTTCATGAGGTAAGTCTTTTGACTCCCCAGCTAATGTGGTTTTACCTTTTCCTGATTTTGATTTTGCTTGTCAATGGCTTGAGCAACATACCCTTGTTGGGTATTTTTTTGGGAGGACTCCCCCTGAAAGTGTGCTTAAAGAATGGGTGAACAAGGCCTAGGTCCCTCATGGGGTCCGCCTTGATATGGTCCAAAATTTAACCAAGGGTTTTTGTTGTTCCTCTTTGCAGAGGTCAGTCATGTTCAAGAAATCCTGAACCATGGTCCATGGTATGTTAGGTCTTCTTTGTTGGTTTTTCAGTCACGGACTTGGGACTTCGCTGTCTCGGATGACACCAAGTTGTGGCTCCTGGTATGGATTAAGTTTCCAAGTTTTCCTTTGCCTTGTGTTCCTTTTCTGAGTCATATTGTGTCCTCTCTGGGGAAGGTCATTTGTATTGAGCCAGATAGGTTTTTTCCAGGGCCAACCCAAGAAACAGGTTTGTGTCGAAGTGGACCTTTCACAAGATTTGAAGGACTCTATTAACATTCAAATTGGAGCTCTATGGCATACCCAAAAGGTCACTTATTTTAATTTTCCTAACACATGTTATAGATGTCAATCCATAGACCACAAGATCAAGGACTGCCCTTTGGCAATGCCTCATACTCCTTCTCTGCCATAGGAGCCTGGAAAGCCTCATCAGGCGGATAATTCTGCTACCAAACTTGATGAAAAATGGACCACAGTCGCAAACCATAAAAATAATTCCAGTGGCTCTGGGATGACTTCCAAATTTCATGAGCCAGCTAAAAATGT
>VDFB02299306.1:0-63351 GCA_007258455.2 Sequoia sempervirens
AAATATAACATTCACATCGTTTAACAATTGTGAACAAAAGTAACCAAGTTCCAAAGTCACAGCATAAACATAACAAAGCATTACAAAGAAAACACTGTCGATCCAAACATCCAAAATGGAGGGGTGTTACATTTCGTGTTTCAAGGACACCACCTCCACCACTACTAGCCCACGTATTTGTGAAGGTCCACGTTGCCACATGAAAACCCAGTGAACTCCCCACTGGCCAGTTACATCCCCATTGCTAGAAAATCCAATTCACGGTTGGGTTGACGAAAATCCCAACAGAAACTTCAAACAAAAGGCCTATCGATAAATATATGTTATGAGGCAGGCATGGTTTGGGGATCACTTGCACATTTTGACACTTCTTCAATACCACTCCAAATAAATAGTCCATGTCCACTTCCTCCATCCTCATTCCATTAGGGAGACTCCAGTTGAAGGAGTGAATAAGTGAAGCCAAAATCAAATGGAGCATCATATCAGCCAAAGGAATCCCCATGCATATTCTTCTCCCTAATCCAAATGGTATAAACTCAAAATCTTGTCCCCTAAAGTCCATCTTAGCCTTCTCACCCTCCAAAATCTCTTTGGCATAAATTTGGAGGGCTCCTTCCACACAGTAGCATCCCTCCCCATTGCCCACATGTTAACCAACACTTAGGTGTCTTTGGGGGTCACATATCCCTCTATTTCACAAGAGTTGGTCACTCTATGAGGGATTAGAAGAGGACCAGGTGGATATAATTGAAGCACTTCTTTCACCACTGAATGGAGGTAAGGAAAATTGTCCATATCAGATTCTTCCACTCTTCTATTGCAACCTACAAACTCCAATTCCACTTGGATTCTTTTCATTTTGTTTGGATTATGAATAAGTTCTTCCATCGCCCATTCTAGTGTTCCACTAGCGACGTCACTGCCAACCACCAACAGATCCTACTATATCAAAACACTAAGCTTAAACTAATGTAATGTATTGTTATTATTTAATTATAAATTTTCTATATAGGCAAAGTAAAGATTAATAAATTTGTATAATGTATATATAATTCAACACGAAGCCAAACTTCATTGACCCATGTTTCATGAGTAGTGGTTCACGAGATCATGTAAGAATCCATCTTCATGATAGTGAATGGTCTAGTTAGCACTCATTACATCTAGTGATGCTCATAGAGGTGAAACATTGAACCATTCGGAAGGTCACCCATCCCAGTACTACTCCAACTCAATAATATAATAGTAGAAAGCTAAGATTATATACAATATTTTCATTTGAGAAGGTTGTTTGAAGTGAAAATTCCAACACAGTTAATTTCTTCACTATGACAAAAATTTAACTGTGCTAAAAAATAATAAAAATCTCTTAAGCAAATAAACACAAATTAAGAATAGATACTCTTAGTTCTTTACTCTCATTGACACAAATTTTCTAACCTCAATAAAAATCCTCCATCAAACAAAAATTCCAAACTGTATAGCACCAATTTAGGACTTTACATAAAAATACCAAGGTATGTGCAGGATCAATGATGGGCCAAAAAGTGGTGATATGATGGGTATGTGGTCGATGACATTTTTGACCCTTTTAATTGATGAAACTAAAAGGTTTTGTAAAGGAGATCTCAACTTTCCACCAATATAAACTATTTTTACTTTGAATTTAATAAATAATTATTATTCATTTTCATTTGAATTATGACTAAAGCACTGATTGATAGGCTTCTGATTGAAAACATCTATAGATTTCAAACGGTATCACATTTTTGAATCTGAAACATGCATCACATTCTATGCTTCAGATACTATAGGATTTAAAAAAATGAATTTCATGAAGCTTTGACCAAGTTAAGGTGGTCAGACATACTAGTTTTATATTTTTTAAAGTTGTAATAAAAAATCATAATTAATTAGACTAGAAAAAAATTACAAAAAAAAAATATGCATCACATTCTGACATGAGTCCTCTACTCTATATCTAAAATATTATCATTTTATTGTGGTTAGGGGTGACGCATTGCATACCTACTTATTTTTTCCCTAAAATTTAAGTGTTACTGCATTGAAATTTCAAATTTTCACCAAATAGATTTAAAAATAAAAATAAACCTAGCAGTTTAGAAACCACATTCAATTTGCTACAAATTGTATTCTTACATAAATTTTTGAAATAATATAGATAACTTATTCAAATTTTTACGTCAAGTTGCCTAACTCTGAATTTTTTTGAATTTTTTGCCACTTAAGGGCCAATTTTTTCCATGATGATCCTGCACATACCCACCAAAAAACTTACAAAAATTATTGCTCTAATATTTGTCAGACTAAGATCATGGCCTCTCATATCTAGCAGCACATCCAAAAAATCCTTCTTTGTCTCTTTTTCATGAATCGGCTCTCTGCTTCTCCTTGCCAATTGATTGCTTATGGATAGATCTAAAAAAATGAGCTCATTTTAAATGGGTTACTATCTTATGGTCGACGCCATAAAGATCTAGAAACCGAAGCCATGGAAAAAAATCTGCCAAATTGGGTTTTTCAACAAGCTTCACCCATGAACTAAGAGCTTTAATGAACTCCACAGAGTCAAGATTATTTGGGTCGAATAACTTGGTATTGAATATCAGATTACCAATTGTATTCATGCCCGTGTGGAACATTAAATTAGAAAAGTTCACACTCTTTCCCTTCAGACTATTTTCCCAGAAAATCAATTGAATCATTTGGAAAACATAATCTCTTCTGACATGTTGGGAAGCTTGGATTTTCTTGGGAGAGAAAAGCTCTATAGTGCAAATACGTCTAAATTTTTCACCATTGGGATCCATTTTGATCCCATATTATTGAGGACTTATTGTAAGAGAGCATCTTCGATGCATGAGTGGTGACCTTCGCAACAAAGATGTTGTCATTGGTTTTGAGCACCTCCTTCACCATGGTAGCAGAGGAAACCACCACTATTTTTTTCATGCCAAGAAAGAGTGTGATCAAGGGACCATATTGCTCAAAAATGGAAAATAGTGCCTTGCTGGGTTTTCTACCCAGTAGAAAGAGGTTCCCTACAACAGGCCAAGTAGGTGGCCCAGGTGGAAGAGGAAGCCTCTTCATCTTTCTTTTCCATAGTAATACATAGAGTAAGATCAAAACATTGCTAAAAAGCACAGAATACTAGTACAACAGTTGGTTGTCCATGAGAATCCAGGATGGAGTTCCAACTATGAGGTGTCACTCTCAAGATAAATTCCTAAAATAAGGTATCACTACAACCACTCAAACCATCATATTTTTCCAACACCTTCCATTTCTTATCCACGAGAACAAAGGACAAGGTTCCAACAATAAATATTACAAAAGAGTACTGGGTAGGTAGTTGGGATTAAATAATCCAGCAAAATTAGGGAAGTGGAATACATAAATTTCTATTTTAGAACAAAATCAAGTCAATTTTTGAAGAGAGATTCACAGTGCTTTAAACAAGATAAAAAACAAAGATCGGATACAAAAATTATCCAAACTAATTAAGAGTCTGAATGCAATGGTTAAAGTAATAATTAAAATTATATTTTAACTGAGAGTTGAGATATAATAAATTTAAATATAAATTAATGAGTTGGGAGTGTTTATGTTTGTTGATTTTATATGGTTAATGATAAATATTTTGATATGTTATATTAAATGATTAGGATTTTAATTTTATAATTAGATATATATTACATAAATTGTTATATATTTGTATAATGATTTTATATTGAATTAGCGTAAAGTGATATTTGTAGAAATGTTTTAGAATATTTTGTATTCATGTAGATATGTTCTCTATTATTGCTTTTTGGTGTATATTTGCATGCAAATGTGTTTGCATCCAAAAATGAGGTGGTGTTGAAAAGAACCTTAGAGGAAAAATGTGTTTAGATGGGAAAAGTAAAAATTTCTTGATAATAGGCTAGTACACCCTTAGCTCAATCTGAAAAATGGGTTATTGTTGCATGACTCGTCTAATTTTTGTCATTTTCTAGTTGAGAAGTTGTTTAAGGACTATGGTTGCATATGTTTCTTATGTCTGAATAGTTTAGAAGGCCTTGTTGTTTGAACTTTGGTGAGAGGCAATTTGGGGTGATTTGAAGCATCTCAAGGAGATTAAAGTACAAGGTTGTTGTATCACTGGTGGTATACCACTTTCATGCTATACATTGTGTGGAAAAAAATAAATATAAATAAAATAAAGAGATATTTCAGATTTATGAGGCATTGGTTGCATAGACCAAGGAAGAAGGGCCTACAACTCCATTTCGTGTGGTATGGGCTTGTAGATATGGGCATTAAAAGTAGATAAGGCATAAGTTTGGTGGTAAATTGTGGAGCAAGGTATGTATATCCATCATCGTATAAAGGATAGGGGAATTTTGTTAGATAAGTAGTTGGTTTTGCATGCATTAAGGAGAGTCATTAATCTATATGCTATTTATTCTCATGTAAGGTGGAATCGCCTTGATACTGATTATGGTGGGTTACATTTGAGGATGAAGACATTTCCTTTGATAGTGTGCATCCCTTTTTCACTTCAATTATCATTGTTGATGTTGCGAAGAAAAGTGAGAGGGAGGAGGGTAAGCCACTTGAGAAACAAGAAGCACTATACAAGGGAATACTCTAAAAGATTAAAAGAGATATTTCAAATTGAAGTAGGCCATTGGTATGCCATCTTATAGAAGATTTTGGTAGGCCAAACCTCTCTCTTATGTGCAATTTTGCATAAGCTAAAGAATTATAAAGCTATGGTTACCTCACTATTAGGTACCAATTCCATTTATTCTTATCATCCCTTTTATGCCTTCCCTTATCATCTCTCTCGGTGATATTTTCATAAAATCAATTATGCTTTAGCTACTTCATATGCAATTTTTATGATTTTTATATTTTTCTATGGTTGGTCACTTGTTAATGAGAAAATTATGGAGTGGAAAAGATGGAATTAAAAAAATTACATAAATATTATGTTTGATTGGAAATATAAAATCTTGCACTATGTAGACCATTCAAATCCTTATTCCTTTTATTGAGGTGCTTCTACCTTATTTTATTATACATGGGATGACATAAAATGTCATGCATATCCTCTTTGCATGTTACTAGAAAGGAAAGCATAGGCACTATTAGTCAATGAAAAGATCTTAACTACAATTTAGAAAAGAAAATAATAATGATAGTTGAATCATTTCCAGGCCCTAATGCATTAACAAGGATGGGAAGATACCCATAGTTGAGAGTACCTCCTAGGCTCTAATGCATTAACAAGGATGGGAAGATACCCTTGGTTGAGAGTCTCCTAAGTGGGGAAATATCACTCTTTGATGCATTGCTCATGGTGTGAGAGCTTTGGTTGGGTCTTTGCATGTGTGATTGTGTTGTTAGTAGTAGGTGTTGTCATTTTCCCTAGTGTGATATGGTTGAGAAATGATTGCTTGTGAGGGTTAATTAAACCCTTGAGTTCTCAAGAAGTTATTTCATGTGTGACTTCCATATCGATGTCTCGATTATGTTAAGTGTGAATGTGTAGTGACCCATGAGTGGTATTTTTTATTCTTGTGTGTTCTTTTTGGATGTGTATATATGGATGCATTTGATTGAAATTTGGTTTTAATGTCTTGGCTCAAGATTGAGTATTGTGAAATGTATTATATGACTAATGCATTGAAAGTAAATGTGGTGTATGTCATATTCTTGAATTGTAAAAAGATGATTTTATGGTAATGTTGCCTATGGTGCATTGTGCATTTTATTCCTAGTGAAATGTCATCATATGTGTGAAGTGATCATGTTAGTGCATGAATAGAATGTTGCATTGTCATAATAGAACATTTAGGTCAATGAATTATGTCCCCAAATCATGTTGTCCCTAGGATTCTTGTGAGAACCTAGATGAGTAATTGGCATTATTTTTCATCTCGCATGGGATGCATGTTTAATTATTAAATGAAATTATGCATATCAAGACATTATGCTAGATTTTCTTAGAGCCTCAGTTGTAATGTTCTTTATGAATGACATGGATGCCATTTCATTTTAGCATGTGGTATTGATGCATGATGTGAGTAATGTGTGCATAATTGCATTATAATGATAAATTCATTATGGAAGTGGTGCTTCGGTGAAGCCTTACCCTTGTGTGGATAGAATGTATGGATGTCATAGTGAACCCTGCATATGCCTTATTGCATTATAATGTGATCATGTCTAGATGAAGTGGATTTGGTTAGTGTGTTTCTCATTGGAATGGTTGAGTGAAATTGGTGAATTTTGTTTGTATTGTGTTTGAGCATACTTTCTCTAACACACTTTGAATGTTGTACTCCCAAGCTGTCCTGTAGCTCTTACTCCCTTAAATGTGGCTAACACTAGTCACTCAGTTCATGTAATCACATTTTTCAAGTTGATGCTTTATTATGATTATTGATGAACTTTCTAATTGTTTATTATTGGTCGACATTGAATTTTTTATTTTCTTATGAGTGGTCTAGTCACAAAATTTTCCTCCTATCTAGTTTGTGGCCCTTGGTCACACTTCACTTATTTTTTATTGCACACATTTTATGATTTAATAGTGGAATTGATAATTATCCCTCTTGGGTTTTATTTTATCTTTTTGGTGTCTATTCTAAATGTTTGAAATTTGTGGTGCTATTCTATGTTAAATTTATTTCCTATCATGTTCATTATGAACCCTTGATAAAATGTACAAGGGAGTAGATGGAAAAGAATGTGAAAAGTCTTGGTGTTTGTGTTAATTAAAATCATATTATATCAAATATCTTGTTCATGATGAAATGGAAGTGGATGTTGTGTGGTATCCAAAGATTTTGTGAAATTCTTATATTTATATGGTTTTATAACTTTAAGTGGCTTCGATGTATGTGAAGGTCCTTGTGTTGAAATTAAGTGAATTGTATTCAAATCTCTATATTAGAGTGATTGAGAAATTCTATGTTTTGTGAGTTGAGATTGGATCATGTGGATAATTATGTTTGCATCATGCCTGACTCTTCTTTCTAGTAGATGATTGGGTGTGATTTAGTCCACCAACTCTGTGTGCTCTTTCTTTCCTTGGCCTTGCTTGTTGTGGTCTTGTGACCATGTTTCCTACTACATAGGCATTAGTTGAATGTTTTTTGAGGTGTCTTGGGCACTGGAAGCCATGCTATTTGATAGCATGAAGATACCCATTATTTCATTTGGGATCTAATTTCCATAGCTACCCTCATTTTTGACATAGTATAGGGTATGAAGGTGCATTAGTAAGTTCTTTGACACATATTATTGTGTTATTTTATTATATTATATATGTCCACCCTTGTTCAGTTGCTAGTTAAGGTTGTCCTGGTGGGTTTTTAGGACTTTATCCTTGGCTCTTTAGTGGTGTTCCTAACTTAAGGCTAGAAGAAGATGCAATTTTGGTTTGAGGAATTGGCTATCTTGTGTATTATCTTGGATAATACTTAGTCTTTGAACCTTATAGTGGTTGTTGGTTATCTTTTCAATCATGGTTTCATGATCTTGTTGAGTTATTTAACCCTTAGGTGGGTCATAGTTGAGCATCATGGTAGTGGAAAATATTAGCTTTGCTCCTATGTTTAGTGTTTGAATTCCTTCCTTGGTGATTGTGGTGTGAGTTTTGGGGCTGCTAAGCCTCGTTGTTTGGGAGTGCATATTCTATTCAAAGCTAGTTTCATATATTCTTTCCTCTAAGAACCCTTGTGTTGTTCTTAGTTTCACATTGAGAAGCTAGTGTGCTTAGGAAATCCTTGCTTTTCCAAGTGGTAACCAAGGGAGAACCTCATGGTGTGTACCATATTTGGAAGTGAGGGATGCTCTTGGTGGGCATGGAGGTGAGGTAGTGTTACCTCTAGCCTTGTGGGATGGATTTCCCTAGCTTTTTGGTTGTAGATTTGAAGATTAAGATCGCGGTCTTAGGAGGGACCATAGGAAGCAAAGCCTTGTATTCATTAAAATTGTGTTGAGGAAGGTTTTGTAGGTTTGTGTAGCTTTTCCTTAGTTGAGTTAGTAGCTGGACGAAGTTCCTATCTATTGTGGTAGTCCTTGAATAGGACCTTGTTGAATTGTGGTTTGATATACCTAGTAGTTGGTCTTTCCATTATTTGTAATGGAAGTTGGTGAAGGTGTTGTGGTGATATCTAAGGTGGTTGTGCACCTAGTGGTGGGCGATCACTTAGCTTGTGCACCTCTAGAGATGTGTGTTGTGTGTTTGGTGTCTAGACTTGGTGAGAGTCTAGAGGATTGATCTTGTGAGTATGATGTGTTTGAAGGATCGTGTATAGGTGCACCTATCCTTGCTTATATGTGCTTCCAAGAGTAAGCCTAAATTTAGTGACGAAAGATATAGTGCCCCTCTTGTTTTCTTCCTATTAATGTGAGACTAGTGTTTTAGTTTCACCGTTTTCTCATGATTGTTATGGTGATTATTCTATGGCTTTGATTGGTGTGTATGAACCACTGCATGTTTGATATGAAATTCCTCATCATGTCAGTTGGTGGAATTTATGCATATGCATGATTGGTTTATTATTATACTTTAGTTGAGTGAAATACATTTTTTATGCTATGATTAATAGTGAGCTTGATTATTGATGTTTAGAAGGAATGATTTATTTAAGTATTTATATGATGGATGTACAAATTTGTCATTTTATAATTATGCTATTGGATCTCGTTGGGATGATTATGATGTGCTTTGAGGTTATATATACATTGAGAAGGTACCCTTAATGTGCATTGAATGGTTATAGGTACAAGGTTATTTCTCCACTTGGCTATACATGTTTGAGTTATTCCGCAATGGTGGTTAATTAATCTCCATTCTCTAATCATACTTGAATCGAGTGCTATATGTATCATATTTGACCTTACACAAACTCAGATCCAATTTTGGAGTTGTTCTAGAACCCTTATTTGTCGTGAATGAAATAGTGAATGTCTAATTTAATTAATGGTTTAAATTGCATGCTTTTCCTATAAATGAAATACTAGGAATTCAAAATATTCTTATATTTATTATTGAAATATTCTCCATGCTTCGAGAAAGGGGAAAATAAAATGAAAGAAGAAATGAAATTAATTAATTAAATTTAATTGAATTGAAAAATTCAATGGGTCGAGAATTGTGAGTTATTTTTTATTTAAGGGTGGGTGTAGGAAGATGGGGGCCAAAAATTGACCACCCCACTTTCAAAATACAAAAATGCTATAACATGAGTTCCTTATAATGCACTCATGTTATTTCTTATTTAAGCAAAAAAAAAAAAAAAACTTCATAACATTTGTTATTTTCTCTTGTTGCAAGTTAGTATGCAACCTACAAACCCTCTAAGACACGCTCGTGCTCCAGGAAGCCAAAAATCGCTCCATTTTTTCACCAAATCTTCGTCAAAATTCCACAACGTTAGGGATGTCAAAGGAGTAAATTATTGTTTATTTTTGTGAATTTGGTATTAAATAAGTATATTGAGTATGTTTTTTGATGTAAATTTATTTAATTTTCAGGAAATGTTAATGCACCCCCAAATCCTCACCAAAATCCTAAGGATCTAGTCAGGATGCATGTGCCCAGGGTACATTTGTAGCTGATGAGATGGTGATGACAAATGCCTTCATAAAAAAACACATTATGCCTTGATAGTCAGGTAAATTTCAACAAGTTCATTTAATTTAATTTATTAAATTTCATTTTTGAAATGCAAGGTTAACTAAATTAGTTGAATGATTATAATGAAATTTCAAGATCATAGTGTTCACCTTGTTTGCACCAGTCCTCCAGCTCCCTATTACATGATGACATCTACTGTAGAGGTATGTAACTAGTAAAGAATTATAAATATTAAATGTGAATAGTTGAACATTATATTCAAATAGTATTCTTATATCTTATTTTCGATGTTGAATAGGTTAATCTTGGACATTGATGATAACACCTGGCAGTGGAGGTGGTCATCGAAGTTTCACTCAGGTAATACAGAGTATTTTTAATTTTAAAATAAAATTGTTGTATTTTGTAATTGAATAATGTTTAATTACTTGAAGGTTCTAGATAGTTTGTAAGTATGTTTTTCACTTTTTAATTAATTTGATTTCAGGTTGCTATGTACTTTATAATCTATGAATTTCATTTTTTCATGTTGTTGACCTCCAAAAATATAGGCTAGTGGTGTCAATTAATTATCTACCTTCTATAGACCTCTTTATTGTATTACCTATTGGGACCTCCATCGACCAAACCTAACTTTTATATGCGATTATGTTATTTTCACAACTCTTCATTAAAACTCATAATCGATTGTCTAGGCAAAAAATGAATACTTAGGGCTAATTTTTATGATTTTGATCATTCATTGAATCCAATCCTATATGACATTGATCCACATACATGACTATGTAGAACATCTATTCATCACGAGACACGTCAACTTCACTATCTTCATTAAAGTCAACATTCATCCCTTTTATTAATGCTACACTATCCTATATCCATGTTAACTTTTATTTCTAAAATGACTCTCCATTCCTTGATATAGTTTAATTTGATACGTTTATTTACCTCATCATCCCAATGAACTTTATTTATCCTTGACAACAATACATTATATTATACAATGTTAAATATATAATTATTTTATGGCTAAGTGTTTCTCAAAACTCTTTCTTTACCCTCAACTACTATTAAATAGTGAAGATACATAGTGAATTTTCCATTCAATCAAAATATGGTACCTAGTATTTCATGTTTATGATCAAACAATTATACCCCAAAACATATACTACTTCTCACACTAAATATTACATAATCCTATCATAAATTTTAAGTTGTGATACTGAAATGGTATTCATATGAAAATCTATTACGTTCAAAATATTTTAGTGTTTCTTCTTCTCTAGTAAAATCATCCTATACAAAACCAAATAATATTATCAAACTATAAGTATTCACTATGCAATGGTAAAATATTTAAACTCTAATCTAGCCATGATACAATAAATCCCCTTGTTATGTCAAATTTAGTATACTTATGGGATTTATAACTAGACTAAAACTAACACAATAGTAAAATAACCACCTATTAAACTATGAAGCAATACATATCTCAATAAGTACTCAAAAATCATGTAAATTAGAAGATAAAGATACATTCTCCTTTGAATGTGATGGAATTGTTTCAAGAACTTCAAATGGCACATCATCTAGGGAGGAAATAAGTGGAATTATCACTCTCAAGGATGGAGTTGGAAAGGCATATGGGTTAATCAATGTAGGGGATCTAAGTGGAGTAAAATTTTCAATGGCACAAGGCACTTTGGTAATGCTATGATTTACATCAGGGTTAATAGGGGGAGATGAACTGAAATGAGGAAAGGTAGAGAAGATTCAACACAATTTTTGTTGTTGTTTACCACCATTTTTGAAAAGGAAAGGGGTTGATCCCAACCATACAAGTCAAAAATAATGCTAATAAATCATGCAAGGATTATAGTTTTTCTTAAAAGAACACAAATTCTTCCATAATAGCCCTCATTGAACAATTGTAAGTTAGATATTTGATAGGACTAACAAATACATCACCATTAATTTCCAAAAGTAGAGGATCTTTATATTCAGAGGGAAGGTTTGAAAGATTGAACCAAAATGGGGCCGGTTAAGGAATTATTCACATAATTTAGGTTGAAGTTTGGGCTCCAGGGAATTGTGAGGAAGGTTTCATTTTAGAAAAAATGGATCATTTTGTAGAACCTTATCTATTTCCTCCTAATTATTGAATACAACAACAAAATATGCATTGGAAAGTAATGAGATATCAGACTTCATACCTTCTTTCTTAATTTGGACTTGAAGAAAAAAAAGAGGGATTTTCATTCCACCACCCATAACCCCTTTGAATCTTTGTATGGTTTTTGAGAGATGGGTTAAGGATTTTTTCCCCACTCCTATTTCTATTATTTCTGAGAGCTTCTAGATCTGCAAAGTTGTTGTTCCAAGTGGATTTATTCCCTTAGTTATGATATTCCTTATCATACTAGATCCAACCCTGGTTAACCAATTTGTTGGGGAGACAATCATTTTAGTTCTTTCTTTCCATGTTCTATTATCTCTCTCAAATCAATTACTTGAGGGTTTGAAAGTTGTCTCTCTCATATAATCTGAGGTTCTCATTTCAAAAAATAGAATAATTTATTCCAAAGCACCATCTTGAGCTTTTGAAAGTAGGGTTTTCAAATATTACCCTTTTTTGTTTTCATACCTATAGGACCCATGTCTACGGTGTTCAAAATGGGGGGTAGTCTGATTTCATCACTAGAGTCTTCTACAATTTCAACCCACAAACAACACCATGTAGTACCTTTTGCAACATATTATGATTGATCCTTTTCTAGTCCAAGAAATCCTAGTCAAGCCATTTTTTGTCATGTTGTGTCAACTAACACAACAATATCTCAGGAATATGTCCTTTACTTATATTTAAGCATTAAAAAAAATCTCATACTTAGGTTGGTTGGAATGACACCTACTTTTTTTTTGAAATTATAGTAGTGTTTAATTGAAATTTCAAATTTTCACCAAATAAATTTGCTTTTTTCCCAAAAAAATAGTAGCCTAGAAACTACATTCAATTTACTACAAATTATATTCCTACATATTTTCTAAATTGTGTTAATAACTTATTCAAATTTTTATGTGAAGTTGTTTAACTCTATTTTTTGTATTTTCATTGCCACTTAGAGGTATAATTTGGCCCATATCATGATATTATAGTCACCCACATTCAATATAATGAATTGGTTCATATGGTTAATGCTAGTAAACGAATGTGTAGATGTTCAATCAAAAGAACATGAACTTGAATACTTACTTGATGTTCTCTCAAACTTTGACTCCTTTAAGGGATGTGATGGCATTGATCACCTCATGAAGGTATTTATACACATATGGATGAGATGAATTGCTATATTCATACAAATCAATATATTGTTTCAAAAGGTGTATGAGCTCTGCCAAGGTTTTCCTGTGTCTGGGGTCATTCTTGGCCACTCTTGCGTCATACTGTGCTCTTTGCACAATAAATCTCTCTTTTCTTGTGTGTACAATCACATTTAATACAGTTTTTTTGTTTTAATATGCCTTCAACCAGCTCTAACCCAACAGTTCATGCCGGTGTTGGCAATTTGATGGCTCTACTCAATAGCTCCTCCTCCAAACAAACAACCTAAAAAAATTGTTCCAAAAATGTTTCATGAGGTAAGTATTTTGACTCCCCAGCTAATGTGGTTTTACCTTTTCCTGATTTTGATTTTTCTTGTCAATGGCTTGAGCAACATACCCTTGTTGGGTATTTTTTTGGGAGGACTCCCCCTAAAAGTGTGCTTAAAGAATGGGTGAACAAGGCTTGGGTCCCTCATGGGGTCCGCCTTGATATGGTCCAAAATTTAACCAAGGGTTTTTTTTTGTTCCTCTTTGCAGAGGTCAGTCATGTTCAAGCAATCCTGAACCATGGTCCATTGTATGCTAGGTCTTCTTTGTTGGTTTTCCAGTTGTGGACCTGGGACTTCAATGTCTCGGATGACACGAAGTTGTGGGTCCTGGTATGGATTGAGTTTCCAAGTTTTCCTTTGCCTTGTGTTTCTTTTCTGAGTCATATTGTGTCCTCTCTAGGGAAGGTCATTTGTATTGAGCCATATAGGTTTTTCCAGGGCCGACCCAAGAAATGGGTTTGTGTTGAAGTGGACCTTTCACAAGATTTGAAGGACTCCATTAACATTCAAATTGGAGCTCTATGGCATACCCAAAAGGTCACTTATTTTAATTTTCCTAACACGTGTTATATATGTCAATCCATAGACCACAAGATCAAGGACTGCCCTTTGGCAATGCCTCATACTCCTTCTCTGCCATCGGAGTCTGGAAAGCCTCATCAGGCAGATAATTCTGCTGCCAAACTTGATGAAAAATGGACCACAGTCGCAAACCATAAAAATAATTCCAGTGGCTCTGGGACGACTTCCAAATTTCATGGGCCAACTAAAAATGTTTCAAACCCTTCGGCAAAGGGGAAAGAGGCTTCGGTTGAGGCTGATAATATTCTAGTGCGGCTGAGGTCAAAGGCCACACCTCAGCCTGCTAACATTATGATAGTGGAGTCAAATGCTTCTCCTCCCATTTCAGGAACTCAAAGGCGATCTCACAATCCTTCTCTACCATTGGAAGAAGGTGAATTTGTGCAAGAGAAATGAATATTTTCTTCTCTAAATATTCAAATTGGGCTAGTTCTGCCAAAGTTTTTGCAAAATCACTTCTCTACTATGAGTGAAGAGGAGCCAGACTTTGATGATATGGAGGAGTTTCACTCATGAATTTCCTCTCATGGAATGTTCAAGGTTTGAAAGACCTCTCTAGAAAGTATTTTGTTAGGGATACTTTGCAGAAATATTCTAGTATTGAAGTGCTTTGTCTCCAAGAAGTTAAAATTTCTTGTCTTTTGCTCGTGTCCACTTGTTGCTCTATTTGGCCAGCCAGTCAATTTTTTTGCACCAATCATGAAGCTGGGCATGGAAGAGCTATCACTCTTTTGTCCCCAAAGTGGCACACTTGTGTGGATGACCACAGGTCTGACCCCACACATCAACTCATCTAGATCCTTCTCAACATTGATAACCATTCCTTTGGGATTATTAATGTTTATGCTTCTAATGATGTCATGGAACGAACGTTCTGTGCTTTGAAATTGGATTGTTGATTCACTGCCAGTTGCTACTTGGTTATTGTGTGGGAATTTCAATATGGTTGAGATGGCATATGATAAATCTACCATTCAGATGGACAGCTAGTGAATGGGAGGTATGGTATTACATGCGTAATAAATTGGGGTTTTTTTATCCCAATATTGGTCACCGCCTATTCTCATTCCCTCTAGCACACTTGGTGTGATTACCAAACTAACTCTGATAGGATATTTAAGTGCCTTGATTGTGCCATGATCTCAACTCAATCTTTCCTCTCTTTTGATAGCTCTTCACTCCTGGTTAAGTTGGGGTTGATGTAACTTTGTTAGATCATTTCCCCATTTCCCTTCACATTGAATGGGAGACAAGATAGCCTTACGCCTATTAGATGCAGTTCTTTTTAACACATCTTTGCTTTCACATCATCCCATGCTATCCCACATTCACAAGATCTGGAATTTGGATTGTACGCCACCACATAATTAAGGTTGGGTTAATTGGTGGAATGATGCTATCACTTGCACAACTAGGTTTCTCCACATTTATGGGCACCAGTTGGCCATTTTTTATTGACTATCTTATGAGGCTACCACTATTGACCTGCACTCAGCTACTGATGCTCTTACGACCAACCCTTTATCCCCATCATTGCAAGTTAGTGTGGCGAAGTTAAGGCATAAAAAGCAAGCTATAGATAATTATGCTGCCAGAGGTGGACAAATTAAAGCTAGATTACATTGGTTAAAAATTGGTGACCGTGCCTCAAAGGAGTTTTTTCTGGCCTTGCATGCCAGACACTCTTTCCCGAGCATAAAAAAAATCAAGGATGGAATCCAGGTGCTTTTTGACCTACCTAATATTCTCCAAGAATTTTTCAAGCATTATGAGCAAGTTTTCACTAGCAAAGATTACACACTAGAGCTCCAGCAAGCCCTTCATGATTGCCTTGTTGTTGTGCCAAATAGGCTATCTTCAACCTAGAAAGCTTTTTGTGAGCAATTGCTCACTGTTGAAGACTTGAAGGAAGCCGTTCAAACCATGGTGGATGACAAGGCCCCAGATGTTGATGGCTTCCCTTGTGCATTTTATGAGGCCCTTTAGGATTGTGTTGGGTAAGATTTGGATAAAGTCTATCTTGAGGTTTTTCATTCCAAAAATCTAGGTAATATAATCAATAAAGGTTCAACATTAAATTCATACCTAAGCCTAGAGATCCTGAGGACATCTACAACTAGTGGCCTATCACACTCCTCGATGTCTCATATAAAATCATTGCTAAAGCTTTGGCTCTAAAGATTCACCATCTTTTGCCTTAGATTATGCGCTCGGAGCAAACTGGTTTTATTAAATCTAGATTTATTTTGGACAACATTATTGCCATGTGGGAAGGTATGGAGTGGGCCTTCATTCTTTCCATGTTGAAAGCTCCTTGGGTTTTGGGCCTAACTTCATTTAGGCCGTCCAAATGCTTTTCTTAGAAACCTCTACTTGTATTACCATTAATGGCCGCCAATCTCTACTTTTGGTCTTTTCTGCTCTATTGGGCAGGGATGTCCGCTTGCTCCTTCTCTTTATGTGCTTGCTGCCAAAGGATTTGGTTATTTACTGGTCAATGCGGTTTCTTAATGAGTTAGAGGCATTTCCCTTCCTAACTCCCAGGCTCAATTTGTTAATGGCCATTTTGCTAATTACTCTTTCCTCGCCCTTCTAGAGGAAGAGAATAATATTAGGGAAGCTCTTGAATGCCTTCATATTTTTTGTCCTACATCTGGTTTCACAATTCAATGGAATAAAACTTTGTGTTATAGGCAGTCTATTTTTCCCACTCCTCATTGGCTTCAATAATACGATTAGAAATGGATTGGGACAGGGGAAATCTTTCATTTTTTGGACATTCCATTCACCTTCTAGGCTTCTCCAGCTGAGTTGTGGCAAGCTATGCTCTCCAGGATTGAGCAAAAGCTAGCCTATTGGATTACCAAGCCTCTTTCTCTAGTAGGAAAATTTCAAGTTTGTTCTAAGATTTTGGCTACTATGCATGTTTATTACTCCTCTTGTTGGGCTCCTTCTAAGGTCGCTTATGCTAAGCTCGAAAAGCTTCTTCATGACTTTCTTTGGGCCTCTATAGAGTCTCATAGAGGGTTTCACCATGTTGCTTGGGAGTGTTTTTGCTTACCCAAAGACTATAGAGGTCTTGGGCTGCTCTCCACTCAAAGGCAAGGGATTTCCTTATGTGTGAAATGGATTATTAGAGCCCTTACTAGAGATGAAGCTTGAAAAATTCTCCTCAAGAATTACATCCAATCTGGCTTTCTTGTTCATAGACCCGCCTGGAAGGGGATCAACTTTCAAACCTTTCTGGTTATGAAGGAACCAGTCCAAATTGTGGGAACTTTCATGGCTAAGAGCATTTGGAGAGCCTGGAAAGTGGTTAAGCCTTGGCTCTGCTAGGTTAGGTATGGCTTCTGGGATGGGCTTTCATTCAACCAACAGAACATTTGGTGGTCACCCCTTTTTTCTAGCAATGGTAAGTTGTTGGTCAAATCACCTTGGCTTAAGGCGCTAAGGTTCCACAAGAAAGGCATTCAAACTCTACAGTATGTGTTCCATAGACCCACAATATGCATTATTCCATGGGAATATTTTTGTGCTTGTTATAGTCTCAATAGCTAGGACCATGATACTTGTGATGGTCTGGTGAATGCTATTCCTAAAAATATGTTGCATAAAGTGGTAATTTGTGGGACCAAGCCCTGGTGGAAGGACTGGAAGTGGTACCTAGACACCCCTTTTAGGAATTACAAGCCTAGGATTTGCTATATGTGGCTTTCAACAAATTTTCCTATGATTGAAAGTTTGAACTAGAGGTGGCTTCTTCAATCCTCCACCCATGTCTAGCAAAAATTTTCTTTACCACTTGGTCTACAAGTGTTGAACCAAAACGTGCCCACTTTGCTTGGTGTATTATTTTCCAAGGCTTGCCTATGGGGGCTTGGCTTGTTCACTTGGGGGTCAAGAACCCTTGGTGCCCTTTTAGTGGGAAAGATGAGTCTTTTAAGCATCTCTTCTAGTTTTGCACCAAAGCTCAACAGTATTGGAATTAGATTCATGACTTCTTTCAGCCTTTCAGACTAGAGCCCTTGTCTTGGCATATGGTTCTACTGGGAGATTCGCCTAGGCTTCTTGCTAAGTATACATAGCTTTGGTACACTTTAAGGGTGGAAATCCTCTTCAATATCTGGAAAGATAGAAATGCCTGCATATTTGCTCACACTCAAATGGATAAAAATGTTTCTTTGTATTCTAAAGCTATTATTTTCTCTAACATGCTTTTGCAGATACAAGTTCAAGAAAACAAAGTTGCACTTGAGGTGGCTCACTTTTAGGTGCTTTTGGATCATTGGGGAAATTCCTCATGTACTATGGCTCGAGTGCCCGCTTTGCCCACCTCCTCTTGCGGCCAGTCACCCTCTCGAGGTCAGCAGTAGAGTGGCTCTTCTTGTCCCTGCTCTCAGCCTCCTCTTTGACATGGTTCTCACCCTCCTCGGCGGTCTTGTTCTCCTCCTCCGTGGGCTGGCCAGGGGTGGCCCTCTGGAGGAGTTGCAAGGAGCAATGGTGGTGGTTCCAAGTGGCCCTCTAATACTACTCCTAGTAGCGACTATGGTTGGCTAAACTCTAGTAAATGCTTTCCGTGTTTGACGCTTGCAATCTCACCCCAGCATGAGGAAGATAAAGAGAAATAAAAAGAAGCCGACAATGGCTAGGGTCCTCCTCCTGATGTAAATCCTGACCTCACTGATGTATGGGGGAAAAAGATGGATGACAAAGACCCTCTTGGCTTTGCTGGCACTGGTCTGGCCACTTGATGGCCATTTTAATTTTAATTTTTTTTATGTTTATGGATTTTTGGGCTAGGTCCAAGTGATTGGTTTTTTGGTTTTCTAGGCTCTACCCATGTGACTCTCAGGGCGTTCCTTCTTACCACCCACCCCTTTTTGTGAATATGTAACTTTATCTTTATTAATAATATAGATAGTTGCCTATTCATCAAAAAAAAAATATTATTTCAATGTTAACTTATAATTTACCCATGATGTTATTGAAGGAAAATGTATTAGCACTTCATTTGTGGAACTTGAATATAATCTAAGACATGACGAGTTTCTTCTCCTTGTCAACTATGATGACAATTAATTTAATGGGATATATTTTTTTGTGATTAATATCATGAATATAGATTGGAGATTATTGCTTTAAATAAAAAAGTGTGCTAATGAGGAAGTTGATAGGGACACATGTTTCTCTAAGGATGAACAAAATTATTGCATTGATAAATTTTCAAACTATGGGTTAGAGATGCGAGCTATTAGTGGTACAAGTGATGTTGAAAATTCATCTTCAAGTTCTTCAATTGGCTATGTTGATTCTCAGAGAGAGTTATGTCTTTGTGTTGAGAAAGAAGAAGAAAAAGTTACTCATGAATTTATTTGTAGCTATATCTCTATTATGATAAATTATTGTGAAGGGTTTGAAATGGAGAAGCACTATGAAATGTCTAATCCTTCCCTTGAGACATTTCATGTTGAAATATATGATGCTTGGAATAATGGATCAATTTTTAGTTCCAAGCCTAAAATGTAAATGTTTGTCAAAATATGTAATGGTGATGGATCTATTCATTTTAATAAGTTGTGACTTAGCCATTGATAATAAATTTATTATAAATATTAGAACATGTCATGATGTGAGTGAGCTACAATACTTGAGTGAAGATAAATGCAAGTATGATACAATTTAGATGGCATGGATGCCTAAACACAATTATTTTCAGTTTAGATGGTAGGGATGCCAAAACATGAGTATTTTTAGTATAGAGTGTAAATAGATGGCATCTTCTATGTGAAGAAAAATTTAGGGTATGATTAGCTTCCCATGCCCAATAGTCATGAGACGAATCTAAATAGGCTCACTTCTAATTAGGGAAGAGTAACTAAGGTCTCCTATCTTCTTTGTTAGTATAATTTAGTTTAGATTTTCACTTCTAATTTATTATAGTTTGAATTTTTTGACTTAGAGATGAAATGTGATTTGACAATATGGACCAAGTGTACACTAAGGTATTCCTTAAACATATTTTTATGAAGGCTTTGAATTTTAAATGGGACTGATAGATGAGGTAAAAAATCATGATATATATTGTTTAGTAAATTACGAATGCTTTCATTTCCCCATTCAACCTAACAAAATTATGATAATTCATAGCTATAATCCTATTAATATAATATATTATAGTAAAATTTGGTATGATACACTTGGAAAATGCATTTTACGCATTCCACATGGTGTGGTGTTTCATTTGGTCCTAGATTGTAAATTTTAGATAGGCTTGGAAAGTTTTAATAGTGACAGATTTAGGGATATGATGAGAAGTATCAATACCAAATTATTGCACAAATAATTTTTGGTGTACTACTTTCATATCAAACTTCAGTAAGTCATTAGAGATTTTTTTTTCATATATTGGAGTACTTTTTAACAATTTTGGTGGCTCATGGCCACTGAAAAATGTTTCAAAAATATGAATTCAAAACATTGCAAGCTAGACAATTTCACATATGTTCATGTTTATACCTTGGTTTGTATCCTAGATATTTCTTTTGGGATCTTGTTATGCCTATGATTGACATACATCCCTATACAAGAGCCACTATTGGAACTTATTTTTAGCCTCATTTTCTAGGAAAATCAACATTCAATTTGGTGAGGAATCTTCTGTTCAAGCCTTGGGATAGTAGACTAGCCATAATTTTGTGGATTAAAATATCAAGTTTAATTTCTAAGTTATAGCATCACATAAAGTTGTGATAATTCAAAATGAACTTATATCTTTATTTGCAGCTTCATTGGGAAAGTTTTGGGCTTGAAATCAACATTCCAACATTTACAAGTAGGTTTCTAGAGCATCATCAAAAGGGAAAATTATCTTACTTCTAGTGATAATTTTTTTAACAATCCATAGGGAGTGTTCATTTCCATTTTCATTACCCTCGAGTGAGTTTTGTAGTTGTAGAAAAAAATATTTTAACTACCTATAAATTGACTACTATTACAATGGAGTCCTTGGAAAATGGTTTGCTCTTCAAATTTTGGTGATTACACAATAATTTTTAGCAATTATCATTACTCACAAATTTGTATTCCTTCTACATGCACTTCATTCTTGTGGCTCAACTTATGAAATTTTGGTCTAGAAGACTTTAATTTCTAGTTTCATTTTTTTAGGTGAGAACATTTTAAAAAAAAATTAATTATTTTACTTTAGATAATGAATTGAAATTATTACTTATAAATATTCTTTTAACTCTTGTGTGTTTTAAATTGTGTAGGAAAAGTTAAAATTCAAAAGATTACATGGGTGGAAATTGATTTCCATCAATGCAGAAAGCATCATAACAACCTTGGAGGATTATTCCAAAAGAAAACTAAAATACATAAATAGGGCATTATGTAGTATGATGAAGGCATTATTAGCTTTAAATAGCACATATGACTTTCTTCAACTCCACACAAGGTGGGAAGCACAAAAATAAATCATTTTAATATTTTAAAGCATGTTGTGGTGTTCAACAAGCATCTTCTTTCCATCCATATCAAATTTGAATAAGGTAAAATGTAATTTAAGTCATTCATTTCTCATTGTGACTATGAAATGGGCCCCTCACAGCCAAAACATGACATGAAGGGGGGTGGCAATGAAATAGGGAAAAGACACATGGAATGAATGAATGTCATTTAGATTGTTTAAATGTTGGTTAAAGATAGTATCTTCATTCTCTCACACCTAATAAGAAATAATAGTGCATAAGAATGAGGGAAAACATTCAAGCCTAATAAAAGGCACCAAACAACTATTTTCAATGCCCAACAATAAAATCAACACTTGGACAAGTTGAAAAATTTCTTCAAATGATTTTAAATGTCATAAAGAAAATGAACAAGTCTTAAGAAAAACAAAAATGCCCTATAATTATCTAGATTACCAATGTATATTGAAACAATGTAAAGAAAGGATTGCATAAGAAAAGGGCAGTCGATAAACTACCAATAAAGAAATATCAACCATGGCACTACACTTTATATCAACCATGGCACTACACTTTATAAAAGGTTTTATGTTGATATAAACATATCCTACAATATTACCCAAAACCATATAATTCTGACTTTGATGTTAAAATTCCTGCAACCAAATAACTTCTGAACAAATTACCTTATTGTTGAAGTACTAATATATGTTATGTGGCAGGCGTGATGTGGCGATTGCTTGCAACTGTTGACGTTTCTTCACTACCACTCCAATTACATAGTCCATGTCCACTCCCTCTGCATTCATTCCATCCGGAAGACTCCATTCAAAGGAGTGAATAAGCGAAGCCAAAAACAAATGAAGCATCTTATCTGCCAAAGGAAGCCCCAGGCATATTCTTCTCCCTGATCCGAATGGTATAAACTCGAAATCTTGTCCCTTAAAGTCCATCTTAGCCTTCTCACCCTCCAAAAATCTCTCTGGCATAAATTTGGAGGGCTCCTTCCACACGGTAGCATCCCTCCCCATTGCCCACACGTTAACCAACACCTGGGTGTCTTTGGGGATCACATATCCCTCTATTTCACAAGTGCTGGTCGCTCTGTGAGGGACCAGAAGAGGAGCAGCTGGATACAGTCGAAGCACTTCTTTCACCACCGCATGGAGATAAGGCAGATGGTCTATATCACATTCTTCCACTCTTCTCTTCATACCCACCGCCTCCTCCAACTCCGCTTGGATTCTTTTCATTTTGTGTGGATTGCGAATGAGTTCCGCCATCGCCCATTCTAGGGTTGTAGAAGTGGTGTCACTACCGGCCAATTACAGTTCCTAAAGACATACGAAACGCTCAGCATAAGTCCAGACCAAAATGACATTGAATAAACTCAATACAAAACAAGGTACTTTCAACACACTTGATGTTCAAGTCCAGCCAGAAATGGCACCAATTTAAACTTTATACAGAATAACAGAAAATTGAACTTACAAAAAGTATTGCTCTGATATCTGTCAGACTGAGCTCATGGTCTCGCATATCTAGCAGTACGTCCAGAAAATCCTTCTCTGTCTCTCTTTCATGACTTAGCTCTCTGCTTCTCCTCTCCAGTTGATCGCTTATGCATAGATCTAAGAAATAAAGAACTCGTTTTAAATGGGCTCCTATCTGACGGTCAACACCATGAATATCCAGAAACCCAAGCCATGGAAAAAAATCAGCCAAATTAGGTTTTTCGATAAGCTTCACCCATGAACTAAGAGATTTAGTGAACTGCACAGAGTCGGGATTGTTGGGATCGAATACCTTTGTACTGAACATCATATTACCTATCAGATTCAGAGCCGTGTGGGCTATTAAATCAGAAAAGTTCACACTCTTTCCCTTCACACTGTTTTCCTCAAAAATCGATCCAATCATTTGGAAAACTGAATCTCTTCTCACATGTTGCAAAGCTTGGAGTTTCTTGGGAGAGAAAAGCTCTGTAGTGGAAACACGTCTTGATTTTCGCCAGAAGGATTCATTTTGGCTCCATATTATTGAGGACTTGTGGTAAGAGAGTACCTTCATTGAATGTTTGATAGTCCGCCCAGCAAAGATGTTGTCATGGGTTTTGAGCACCTCCTTCGCCATGGCAGCAGAGGAAACTATCACTGTTGTTTTCATGCCAAGAAAGAGTGTCATCAAGGGACCATATTGCCCAGAAAGAGCAAACAGTGCCTCGTTGGGTTTTTTGCCTAGCAGAAAGAGGTTTCCTACAACAGGCCAAGCAGGTGGTCCCGGTGGAAGAGGAACCCTCTTCGTCTTTCTTCTCCATAGCAATACAGAAAAGGTAACCACAACACTGCTAACCAGCACAGAAAACCAACACACCAGTTGCTTATCCATCAGGATCCAGCAGTGAAACTTGGTGGCCACTAATCTCTTAAAATACCACATCCATGTATTGCATTTTATTGAGATATTCAATAACTTAGTGGTGTATTAATCAAAATATTATTTCTTAACTATATATCTTAATACATTTAATTCATTGAATCAAATCTTTGAATGACATATAGTATATGTCATAGATTTTGACCTTTATACTCTATTAATATCCTACCTAATCCCAGCTAACTTAAAAATCCTACCTAATCCAAGCGAACTTAAAAAAATATTATTGTAAAGGCGAATCTGATCTGAGGGAATTTAGAAGATATTGTTTGCTATCAATTATTGCTACGAATATAGTTGACCAGTATAACGTAGCTTAGGTATTTATCTCTTCCGTTGAATAACTTCCACGTAGGCGCCTCTACATTTGTTTCATTCTTATCGGGCCTCTACCGACATATGTAATTCTGTCTTTTCTCCCATGGCGTTTTCACTCACACCACGCTGCATTCTGCAACATCTATTCTTTCTCTTTACCACCTTGTATTATAATTTGCAATGCCCATATACTGAAAAAGAGCAAAAGTTCACTGAGTTTAGAGTGGTAGGAGTAGTAGTTCCAGATGGGCGGGGAGCAAATCCTGCTTAAAGTTGTATATGAGCTCTGCTGCGGTGACACATCTGCAATATATGACGTCTATTAGCGATGCCGTCTTTGCTGACTACAAATCCACTTCAGCTTTCCTCTTTCTTGGCCAGGTATGTTTTATTTTAAACGATTAGTACTAGTGGTATCCTTTAGCGGGCAATTGGTGCGGATTCAGTTTTATGTTGGATCAATTTATCTAATGATGAAATAGAAATCTATCCATTTAAAGAATCTCTTCTTGTTGAAAGAAAGGAGAGACATCTTTGGTAGCTAAAACCTGCAAAAGATTTATCAGCGAGCAATGCAATTACTCATTAGAACTTTTGCCCTCTTCTACCCCCTTCCAAGCCGCTTCTTCAGTTTTAGAATAGACGTTTTGTTCGTGGTCCGTAATCCAGCAGTAGGGGAGAGGGGCTCATAATGGAGCAGGGTCCAATAGTGGGGATAGAAGTAGTTCTCACTGGGTCCCATAGTGGAGCATTTTAATATCCAATTGCAAAACACTTTTTAGCCATAAAGTATGCAAAGTGACAAATCATGTTATGCCACATCAGTGCACCAATAAAACATGATTTAGTGCATCACTATCGGTCTCACTTTTTTCTTGGGCCTTTTTGGATAGCTCAACAAAAAGCATGCTGATGTGGCATCATATTTGATGATGTGGCCCTAAAACGAAATATAGAAGCACATGAGTTGCCAAATAAACTATTGTACATAATTGAGAGTGATTTGAAATTTCCACATAGGATTTTGAGAAACGCGAAGTTAGGGTACTCCACTATAGGCCCCTCTCCCCTATTTTGTTGGAAAATGTAATCCCAATGACCACAGAAATTGCTTTCACATGCATTCTAGAAATTAAACATGGCACAACTATAGTTCAATTAATATGGTAGGCTTTTATTTATTGAAATTTATCCTTATTTGCCCTCCTCCATTTATTATTTGGCATACGTAGTCCCATGCTCAATAATAGAGGACTCCATTTATGTTTTGAAATGTTATTACACTATAAGTATGAGTGTTTGGGTAGGGTAGAAAACAAAGGAAGAAGCAAACAACAACTTGGTTTTCTGCAGTAGCATATCTTCTTTGTTTTAGATTTTATTTGTAAGAGCAGCAACTCTATCTTTTGTAAGTTCAGTTTTTATTTTATAAGCAGTAAGTTAATTTTTCTAATAAGAACATTAGCCTTGTGTTTAGTTCTTGTATTCTATTGTGTAATTGTTTAGAATGGTTTACAATAGAAAGAAATAGAAGTTTTATATGGAAGTAGAGTTGAAGCTCTTTTGTTGTTAATCACTGTTATTATCATTATGTATTTTTTCTCTTTGTTTTATTCCTTCATCTGGTATCAAAGCCAAGTTATGACATCATTTTATAGCACAAGTCTTACTAATCCACAGACCTCGGTTTAATGGCAAGAACTATGAATACTGGTCAATCACAATGAAGGTTTTGTTTAGCTCTCAAGATGCATGGGAGCTTGTGGAGAATGGGTTCTTTCAACCTACATATGCAATAGCATACAATGCATTATCTCAAGTAGAGAAAGATTTGCTCAAAGATAATATGAAAAAGGATTCTAAGGCTCTCTTCTACATATTTCAAGCAATGCATGAGAATATCTTCCCAAGAGTTGTAGCAGCAAAAAAGTCAATGCAAGCATGGGACATCTTTCAAATGAAATATCAAGGTATCACTAAAGTGAAAACTCCAAAGTTGCAACTGTTAAGAAGAGATTTTGAAACTATGTCTATGAAAGATTTTGAATATGTAGATTCATTTTTTACTCAAGTTATTGGACTACTTAATCAAATTAGATGTCATGGTGAGATTCTTGAAGATAGGAGAATAGTTGAAAAGATTCTCAGGAGCCTACCAACAAAGTTTGAATTTTTTGTTGTGGCTTTAGAAGAATCCAAAAATCTTTCACAGTTTTTTGTAGATGAGTTTCATGCATCTCTAATTTCTCATGAGCACAGGCTTAGTCGTTCTTCTAATTCTTCTTTGGAGCATGCTTTTAAGTCACAAGTATCTGTTAGTTTTGTTAGAGGAAGAGGAAGATCTAACTTTAGAGGTAGAGGAAGAAATTTGTACAGAGCTGGAAGAACTAGCCCAACAAATTCAAGTGGAAGAGTCGTCACTCAAAATCCAAGTCAAAATAAATATCAAAGTCAAAGGTATGACAAATCTCAAGTTCAATGCCATCACTGTAAAAAGCATGGTCATTATGCAAGTGAATGTAGAAAAAGACAGTTTGATTTCAACAAACAAAGTGCAAATTTTTCTAAAGAAAATCATAATCAAAGTAGTATGTTTCTAGTATGCAATGTTGCTCAAGAGAGTCCAAAAGATGTCTGGTTTCTAGATTTAGGTTGCAGTAATCACATGACGGGAAATTTAGAAATGTTTTCCAGTTTGGATAAGTCTATAAAATCATATGCTAGTTTGGGCAATGATAATAAAGTGTCAGTAATGGGAAAAAAACAATGTGAATATTCTAACTAAACGAGGGGAGAAAATATTATTTTAGATGTTTACTTTATTTCTGGTTTAAAGCATAATTTGATGAGCATTGGGCAGCTTGTTCAAAAGGGGTATAGAGTGACTTTCAAAAATAAAGAATGTGTAATATTGGATAAATTTGCAAGAAGTCAACTAATAGCAAAAGTTCAAATGCCCAACAATAGAATGTTTCCCTTAAACATAACACCAGATTTAAGGGTTGAATTTTCTCAAGCAATCCAACAATCAATAGAACAAAATATCACTCATGCTTTGGATGAAATAACATTACAAGTAGCTTTTCAATCAGAAATAAAAGATGAGAATTGGCTTTGGCATTTAAGATTTGGACACTTAAATTTTGGAGGTCTAAAGTTGTTACATAGGAAAAACATGGTAAAAGGTTTTCCATTCATAGATAGAGAATGTGAAGGGTGTATTTTGGGAAAACAACATAGAGTCATTCCTAATTGGCAAGTCAATCAGAGCAAAGGCACCATTGGAGATAGTTCACTCTGATATGTGTGGACCTATGCAAGCACCTTTAATTGGTGGATGTGTTTACTTTTTTACATTCATTGAGGACTACATAAGAAAGACATCGGTATGTTTCTTAAAGCATAAGTCTAATGTTTTTGAGATTTTTTGTCAATTCAAATCTTTAGTTGAGAAGAAAAGTGGACATTATATCAAAGTTTTAAGAACTAACAAAGGTGGTGAATACATCTCAAATGTATTTGTCAATTTTTGCAAGGATCATGGAATACATAAGCAATTTACTACTAGGTACACTCCACAACATAATGGTGCGGTAGAAAGAAAAAATATAACAGTTATCGAAATGGCTAGGAGCATGTTGAAGGCCAAGCATTTGTCAAATGAGTATTAGGCAGAGGCTTTAGCATGTGTAGTCGACATCATGAATAGATGCCTAACCAAAAGTGTCAAGAATATAATTCCAGAGGAAGCATGGAGTGGAAGAAAGTCTAGTGTTGCTCATATGAAATTATTTGGATGTGTGGCATATGCACATGTTTGAGATGAATTGAGAAAGAAATTGGGTAGCAAGGGAGAAAAATGCATATTTGTGGGATATAGTGAGGACACTAAAGCTTACAAATTATATAATCCTATAACTAGAAAAGTGATCATGTTAGTAGCTCGATGTGCGATTCATAGAAGAATCATGGGATGGAAGTTTGGAGAAGGCAGTGAATATTCCAGCAAGTTTTCCACAAGAGGATAGAGAAGTATTAATCCCAATTGGTACTCCTTCCATGGTAACTCCTTCCACACCCACTCAAGCTCAAAAAATTGGTCCACAAGGGATACCTTCATCAAGTAGAAGGACAACTTCACACATTTAGACTAGTACTCCCTCAAATGAACATAGAATGCCATCTACAATAGGCATTCTTGGTGTAGGATCTTCAAGTCCAAATTCTATAGGATCTACTTCAAGTGATGTGTCAAATCCAACATTGGCAAGCTTAAGGAGACAAAGACCAAGAAGTATAAGGGACATCTATGATCAAATAAAGGTGAGAACAATGCTATTCTACTTTCTCTTTTTGCATTATTTTCACAAGTAGATGATCCAATTCAATTTGAAGATGCAATTAAAGAATAAAAATGGACATATACTATGGATGAAGAAATTGATGTTATAGAAAAGAATCATACATGGGACTTAGTGAATCTTCTAGAAGGAAAAGATGTGATATGATTCAAGTGGGTTTATAAGACCAAGATGAATGTAGAAGGAAATGTGCAAAAGCATAAAGCAAGACTTGTAGCAAAGGGGTATTCACAACAACTTGGAATTGACTACAATGAAACATTTGCTCCAGTAGCTCGTTTGGATACAATGAGAACAATATTGGTGATAGCAGCTCATAACAAGTGGCTAGTATATCAAATGGATGTGAAATCTACATTTTTGAATGGCTTCTTAGAAGAAGTATATGTGGAGCAACCACTAGGATATGAGGTTTTAGGCCATGAAGAAAAGGTCTACAAACTCAAAAAAGCACTCTATGGACTTAAGCAAGCTCCTAGAGCTGTGGTATAGTAGAATTGATTCTTATCTCTTACAGAATGGTTTCAACAGGTGCATTAGTGAGCCTACATTATACACAATGATGAATAAAGAAGGTCACATTCTAATTGTTTGTTTATATATTGATGACTTGATATTCATAGGTGATTTATCAATTGACTTGTTCAAAGGAGCTATGAAGAAAGAATTTGAAATGACTGATGTGGGGCTCATGAAGTATTTTATTGGCATTGAGGTAAGTCGTCACCAACACCAGTTGTGATAGGTTTGAAGTTAAGTATAGATGACAATGGTTCAAATGTTGATCCAACATTGTATAAAAGACTTGTCAGTAGTTTAATGTACTTGACTGCCACAAGGATATATATAATGTATGGTGTGAGTCTTATTTCAAGGTTCATGAAGTCTCCAAAAGATTCTCATTGGCAAGCAGGTAAAAGGATTTTGAGATATGTAAGTGGGACTAGAAATTATGGAATTTAGTATTCAAGGCTGGATGAGTCAAACTTATAGGATATACAAATAGTGATTGTGCAGGTAGCATTGATGACTGGAAGATTACATTTGTTGATGTATTTCATTTTGGAATAGGTGTAGTATCATGGGCATCCAAGAAACAACCCATTGTCACTCTTTCATTAGCAGAAGTAGAATATGTAGTAGTGATAGGAGCAACATGTCAGGAAATTTGGATAAGAAGAGTGTTGACAAATTTGAGGCATAAACAAGATGAAGCAACAAAGATCTTCTATGACAACAATTCAACAATTGCACTATCAAAGAATCATGTATTTCACAAGAGGAGTAAGCGTATAGATACTAGATACCATTTCATTAGAGAGTTAATTCCTAATGGATAAATTTATTTGGAATATTGTAGGTCTAAAGACCAGTATGCAAATATTTTCACCAAGCCATTAGGAAATGAAAGCTTTGAGTATCTACGAGATTGTTTGGGTATTCTAAATGGTGGTAGTTGTGATTAAGGGGGAGGGTTGGAAAATGTAATCTCAATGACCACAATAATTGCTTTCACATGTCTCCATTTTAGAAATTAAACATGGCACAATTGCAGTTCAGTTAATATGGTAGGCTTTTATTTATTCAAAGCTTATCGTTATTTGCCCTCCTCCATTTATTATTTGATAGTTAGTCATACATAGTCCCATGCTCAATAATGCTCAATAATAGAGTACTCCATTAATGTTTTGAAACGTTATTACACTATAAATGAGTGTTTGGGTAGCGTAGAAAATAGAGGAAGAAGCAAACAACAACTTGGTTTTATGTAGCAGCAGATCTATTTTGTTTTAGTTTTTATTTGTAAGAGCAGAAGCTCTATCTTTTGTAAGTGCAATTTTTATTTTATGAGCAGTAAGTTTATTTTTCTAATAAGAACATCAGCCTTGTGTTTAGTTCTTGTATTCTATTGTGCAATTGTTAAGAATGGTTCACAATAGAAAGTGTGTCACTAAAAAATGTATAGTTCAACATTTTAACGCTCACTTGAGTCTTTCTTATGGACTTTGGCTTGATTTTTCTAGGTTTAATGTTGTAATGTGGTCAACACGTTCACATTAGGTCTTGGATCCTTATGAATCAATAAGAATTCTAGGATGTCTTGTAAAGTGTTGTGAAGTTTTGTAACCCACTTTCACACTTTTCTAGGATCCTTTCATTAAAATTCACTTTATAAACCTATTTTTATCACTTACCAAGTCTTATTTCAAAGTGAACATTGTAAAGATTTGTAACAAACTCATGCTTTTCTAGGCTTGTCATCACTAATTTGACCCTTTCTTATGTTTAAATGACCCCTTAATGCACTTTTCAACCCTACTTAAGTGTGTTTCAGAGAATAATCCGGTTAAACATCATTAAATACACTTTAATTCCTAACACCCAATAAAATTGCCTTGGTGGGACCAAGTCGCCACCTGGGGCAACTTAGTCCCATTGGGCACAAAAATCAAAAGTATTTTAACTTTTTGGCATTATTTTATTCTCTTAACCTTAAGGTTGCCCTGTGATGTGTTTTTTTCAGGAAATATTGTAAAATAAAGTATAAATAAAGTGTTTTCCTCTCATTTTTACCCCAATTCATCTAATACATTCATCCACACATTAGCATACATTTATTCATAATTCTCAAGCATCTTAAGAATTATCAAGCATCCATTGGAGCATCTACTTGCATATCTTTAGATTTCTACATCAAGGATTTGGTCTTGTATGCAGATTTTTCAAAGAGGAAAGTGTTAAAAGGAATTGTCAAATCATTAAAAGTAATTCAAGTCAAAAAATCCCTAATTGGATCTTGGAGACCCTTTTTAGCCCGATTTCTATAGTTTCAGAACCAGATACCTATCAGGGAAAGAAGTGCAAACCGAGAGCTACGGATTCCTGCCTTGAATTTCCCAAGATTCCCATGTGGACTAAGTCACCATCTATGGTGAATTAGTCCCACTTCTAGGCCTGAAAAGTGATTTTTGCATTTCTGAACACCCATTTGGTAAAAACCCATTTCGACAGAATCTTCCCGAAATAGGACTAAGTCGCCCAGCTTGGCGTAAGTGTCCCAATTGGCTTGAACAAAAAAATCTACATAATTCTAGAGCCTCTCTACATCACATTTCAGTTTCCAAGTGCACCTCTCCATTCTTTCTCATTTGTGTTATTGTTTACTTGCATTCTTAGGTCATTTTACATATCACAATGTGTTTTCAAACAACTTGCATTTCTTAGGTTTTGAATTAATAATTCATTTCCTTCAATTTATTGCATTTAGGACATTGCATTTAGACATATTTCATCCATTCTTGCATTGATTTTGAGTGGGGACATTGCACATTTTGGTCCATCTCTCTCCTTTTAGGTGAAAAACCCTAGAAGTGTTAGAGAACCTTGGATACCAAAATCAGTGTCCACATTTTGGTGAACCCACCTTTAGAACATTTTACTTATGATTTTAAGTGCATTCACATCCTAGGAATAATCTGCATCAACATTGCATTAGGTTTTGCATTGTTTCATTTGCATCCTAGGGTTTTAAAAATTGCATCAGTGAAAAACTCATATAGCTTGCATTTTTGTATTACATTTCATTGAAAAACAATAAAATTCTGCATTTTCATACTGTCTCTACATCTAAAAACTTAGAAACATAAAATTTCATTTAATTTTTTTGAAAAATCTCAAAAAAATCACTACTGGGACTAATTCGCCACATTGGGCGACTTAGTCCTCTTGCACATTCTGCATTGTAATTTTTGTAATTTTCTAAGCATTTTCTACATTTCTATTTTATGTTATTGCATTTCTGTTATAGTTTCTAGAATTTCAATTATTAGTATTTTATTGCTCCTAGTTTACATTGCATTTGCCTTCACTCGCATTTAGAAACCTTCGTATGAGTGTTTGGTGTCCTATTGCTAATACCTTAGTGATAAAAAGTTCAAGACTCATGTTATC
Organism: Sequoia sempervirens; assembly: GCA_007258455.2. NCBI lineage: Eukaryota > Viridiplantae > Streptophyta > Pinopsida > Cupressales > Cupressaceae > Sequoia > Sequoia sempervirens. Next base: position 32,435 of record VDFB02299306.1, read on the forward strand.
CCATGATAATACACATGTTGTGGATCTTGGGTTATCTAAAGCTTCCAATCCTAGTATTGCAACTAGTACACTAGGCATGCATACTACCCTTAGCAACTCTTTTCCTTCCAAGAACATGCAAACTGACACACAAAACCATCACATCTTGCAAGAAAAAATCATTAACATCCATGAGGACTTAACACATCTCCAACATCAAGTGTGGCTTGAAAACATTTCAACCACTATGATTCCTACTATAGAGAACATCCATCACATGCTTGAATGTGACGAAGGTCTAAACATTATGAAACAAATTGTTGAGATATACCACAAACATGTTTCTTCCACCTCTAGTACATCTCAACCAACAAACACTGTGGTTAGTCAAGGAGGACCTCACACTCCTCCTCCTTCAATAGTAGCATCCATACCTACCTATACCACTCCTCAAGTCACAACAACCATGCAACAGGTTAGTAATATGATTCCTTCCTCGACTATTCCTACTAGCATTCCTAATTCCTATGCGGCATCCCATGTTCTATCCTCTTCCACAATACCATCTATAAGCGTCCCTTCACTTTCCCTACCACTACATACACTCCATCACAACTTTCCCTTCCACCTCATACCACTTACACTGACCCTCTCATAACACAACTCTTCCAAACCATCTCCTCCATGCAGAAACAAATATCCACCATAAACCAAAATCAGAATGGACCACCCACCTATTATGTTTGAAGCAACCCACTATCTTTGGAAATACTGCAAACACTGATGCCACAAGGAATAGAGATGCCTAGATTCGAGAAATATGGACGAAAGGGAGATCCTTCTAACCATGTTAATGCTTACACTGCCTTATGTAGTGACTTTGTTCTTGATGATAAACTGTTAGCAAAGTTATATTTCCTAGAACTTTAAAAGAGACTTCCTTGGAATGGTTTTCATCCTTACCAAACAATTCAATTTGTTCATTCAATGAACTAGTTGATGCATTTATAAATCATTTTGAAATGCATATGATTCCAAAGAAGACCTTGGCCAATTTGATGAGATGCAAACAACTTGAAGAAGAAAAGATAATTGATTTTATATCTCACAATATAAATCACTTAATTCTCAAATCGATGTCAAGATTCTTGATCCACATCTTCAAAAGATGTTTATAGAAAACTTGCAAACTAAACTTCAGGACAAACTCACCATGATGAAATTTCCCTCCTTTATGCACTTGTGTACCGCCCTTTGTGATTATCACAATTCGGTTAGTAGTCGTGATGCCAAGTCCACTTCTAGTCAAGCTAAGAAGTATGAACATGCCAATGCAAACAATTCACAACCATTTAGAAAGAAAAGCAAAGGGTTCTTATAGTTCAATCCCCCTAAACAATCAACTCAACCCATCAACAACCAAGTAGTGTAGCTGTTAAAGCCGCAATACCTTATAGTTATGGAGATCCGAAAAGATAGTTTACACCTTTACCAGGCACTCTTCATAACACAATGTACTAACTTTTACAATAACAAATGATTACCTTCTTTGTCATTAAAGAACCCGATCCTACTAAGCCTTTACCTCCAAAATTTAAATCCAATGCTTACTACCATTATCATAGACAAAATGGACATGACACAAAAAATTGTAAGTGTCTTAAACACCTTGTGCAAGACCTCATTGATTTCGGTCGTCTATCCATTGCAAGTGTTAATGATCAAGGTAATAAGTCTATTACCCCTCCCAATTAAAATTTGAAAATTTTCACTAATCCCATGCCTAAACATAATGTTTCATTTGTCAAATCTAGTGAAACTCCAAAGAATGATGTGATGAATGTTCATACAAATGTTGAACATCCTAATCCTATTACACATATCACTACTATTAATCTCATGGATGAAATGGTAGGTACAATAGGCGTTATCCCTTGTAAGGGCCAACCTAAGAAATCTCTTGATATTACTTTGTCCTCTAAGGACATACTTCAAAATCTCCCTGATGGTCCTCTTTACATAGCCAACCGTATTTATGATAATCCCACTAATGGGATACTCATAGATCCTGCCTGTGGAGAGAATGTGATCACTGGGGAATTTTTGGTATTACATGATCTTTATCAAGATGAATACGATAAACCAAGAGTATGGATTAAAACACACAATAGTTTTGCTTTCCCTACAGTAGGATCGATCATCCTTCCATTACAAATAGGACCAAAAAAATTGGATGTTACATTCTCCATCATCCTACAATCGGACCAGTTTCATTTACGGCTAGGCCATCCATGGCTTCACTCAATGAAAGTTGTCCCTTCAGTCATACAATTTTTTTTAAAGTGTCCTTTTGAAAATGAAATATTCATTGTTCACCATAGCAGCTTTAACCCTTTGTCTTCTAAAGTAAAATTCTCCTTAGAAGCCTTTTGGCCTAAGCCCATGGAACCTATAACGCCTCGCAAAGACTTCTTTTTCATTGCTTACCAAAAATTCAAAGCAAAGAAAATCGTAGAATTGTCTCTCTGAAACATGTCCCCATCCACATCCAACACCCCTATCCTCGATTCAAAACAATGCTTCAACCCAAACAAGAACCAACCCATCAAACTCAAACAACACCCAAAACTTCCCCCACATCATCCAAGAGACCACGAGATAATGATAACAACTTTTTCATGCCTCCTCATATAAAACAAGTTTATAAAGAAAAGGAGAAATTGGATGAACAACCTTCCATGGTTCCTTCCATTCCTCCCCTTAGGGAAGAAAAGAACCTATGGTTGATCAACCCACTCCTTCACAAACAGAACTCGACAATAAAACCAAAATAAGCAGAGGAGCTAGGGAGTGTAAGAATAGATGTCGTGTCCTTGCTCGCAAGTCACAAGATGAAGAAAATAAAGAAAATAAAAATCCAAACTTGACAAAAGCAATGCATGACAACCCTCCTCCCCAATCACAACAAAAAGATCCAATCCAACAACCACAACAAGAAGTAAACCCTTTATTGGACATTATCATTTGTCCTCCTATTGTAATTAATCTAGATGACAATGATGAGATCACTAAAATAGACAAAGAGGTGCATAATGATCTGAATTCAATATTTTCCTCTTCCATGAGCTTAAATGATAAATCTCCTACAAAGAGTGTAGAACCTAGTGCTTCCCCTACTTCAACACTTGCATTTGTCCCTTTGGCTAGTTTCCCACCCTCGGCATATCATGAACATGATTGGGAGGCGGATGACTTGCTCAACGGTTGACTTGCATTTTCCTTATAGTTAGTCTTTTGCATTTTATTTTTCTTTTTGTGTGTTGGTATGTGCGTAACATGTTCCCCCGTGATGTGTTGTTTGATGTTCTCTTTTTGTGACATTCCTCTATTTGTATCTTCATTCTTCTATAATTCATGCATTGCTTTCACCTTTTTATATTTATCTTTTTCTTGTGTTTTCCTTTTGGGGATGACACAAAGCATTGAGATCGCAATGTCTCTTTCATGTGGACCCAAAAGGCCCCTTTTTTTTTCTTTTCCTTTTATTTTGTCTTTTTCTTGTGTTTTTCTTTTGGGGATAACACAAAGCATTGAGACCGCAATGTCTCTTTCATGTTGACCCAAAAGGCCCCCTTTTTCTTTTTATTTTCCTTTTTCTTTTTCATGTGTTTTCCTTTTGGGGATGACACAAGGCATTGAGACCGAAATGTCTCTCTCATGTTGACCCAAAAGATTTTCCTTTTTCTTTTGCCTTTTCATTTTATTTTTGCTTGTGTTTTCCTTTTGGGGACAATGCAAAGTGTCAAGACATCCTATGTCTCTTCCATGTTGAGCCAAATGGATCTTTCTTTTTCTTTGATTTTGCTCTCTTCGTATCATTCTTCTAGTTCTATGTATTCGGGGAATGATGACAGTTCCAAGCTCTTTACAAAACATTGCAGCAAAGAAAATACTGACCCCAAATCCATAGATCCCTTATGCACGTTTGGTGTTTCTCATTTTGGGGGCAACCCCTTCTTTTTCTTTTTCCCTTTCCTTCACATGACGCAGCCTTACTCGGAAATGTATGACTTGGCATAAGGGATTTCCAAGTTGGCTCTCATGTCTTCTTTCTTTTTTCATTTTCATTCGCTACTTTAAAGTAATTCCACACAGTACTGTGTTAGCAATTCCTTTAAAGTGGGGGCATACATTGGCATTATTCATTTTGCATTTTTCTTTTTCTTCGTTCTTAGTGCAGCCTTCTTACTTCATATGATGTGTTTTGTCGCTTTGTGGATGACATTAGGTGTAGTTTCCTTCATGAGTGTGACCTATCTTAGCATATTACATTCCTCTTAGTGGCTTGATGCGACGCACTACATCCCCTAAGTTGCAAATTTCTATTTTTTGATTGGTCCTCTCTTGGAGACATTAGACACAATGTTCCCTAAGTTAAAGACCTCGCATGAACTAAGTAAGAATCCTTTGAACATCTTTTTCATGTTGCATTTTACATTTATTATATGGCCACCTTGCATAACACAACTTGCATACCTGTGGTGCCATCACGTTTATTCATGAGCTCCAAGTATACGAAGTTTTGCTTGTCTTGTGAAGCTCAAAATGTCATTTTCTTTTGTGGTGCCTTCTTAAAGTTATTAGGAGGCATAACTTTGGTATAGTTGAGTAGGAATCCCATTTCAAGGCATGAATTTTCCCCATAGCCACTTGCATGTGTGTGAGTGTATACCAACCATGGGGTAAAAGTATAAACTTGTGTCACACTTTGGGCCAATCGCATTGCTTCTATCGAACCAGTTTCAGGTGGAAGTGATTCAGCCAAGTGGGTTTCAACCGAAACCACGTGGCGATGACATGGTGCCTATGTGGCCTTGTCATTTTGGCTGAGTAGGTTTTGGCCAAAGGTCGTAAATATAAAAGAAAAAAAGAAAATTGTGTAGGAATTTTGCATTTTCGTCTGAAGTGATTGCGATCAGAGAGCACTTGCCTGAACAACTAGCCTACAAAAAGGAGATCAAGCCAGGTTTTTGTCATTTGTATTTTATGATTTTGGTAATTATTTGTTGTGTTTTGGTTGTTTAGCAATTTCTGCAAGTTGTGGTTAGTTACATGACACTATTTGGTGCAACCCTAAGATCTAGGGTTTTATTTTAGGGATTTTTGAGTTTTGTTAGAATTCTTCTAAATGTTGATTTGAATGCACACATTGTTTTGTTAATTATGTTTATAATCTTTATTGAAGGTTTTTACAATGTGATTTCGAGGGTTTATTTATAGAAAAATACAAAAAACAAACTTTCAAGTCATAGTAGCTTCTTTAGCAATCAAATAAGGTTCTCATTGAAATCTTCATGTCATTGTTTTGCATGATAAGAAATCAGTTTATAATGAATTTACTTTTGTTCAATGGTTGCTTTTGGTGCATCTGTGAGTTAAGGGTTTGTGTTTTGTCAAAGCATTCTCTAAATAAAATAGTTTTTGGTAGATTCACAACTGTTGGAAGTCATCACATTATTTTTTGTATACTACAATCCTTTATCCCCTTCAAAAAAAACCTTCTTAGACTTGTGATTAGTCTCAAGGAACCTTGGATACTCTTCAATTGTAACAAGTGCACCTTTAATAAACTCATTCTTTAATTGAGAGTTATTTCATAATAAAAACCTATCCCTATACCACAAAAGCGTCGCCCATCCATTTTAATCTTGTTGAAGGATTTCATATCTATTATAATTAGTAGATAGGTTCATGAGTCAAAGGATCTTGTTGCGACACTAAAAAAATTCTTTTTGTAGACATTGCATGGAAGGGTACTTTTTCATTTCTTTCTTTAAAATACATCTCACTACTACATTTTCCTTGTTTTTCTTACAAATGGTTTTGAAACCCCATATCCAAATAACTTGTATCTGAGACTTTTGACCCATCTTAATTGTCTAACCATGAGGTCTTAATCTAAAATGGAATTATGAAATAAGTAAATTTAGTTCAGCTGGACAACTAATCTCCTTTACTATTCAAAATTGATTAAGGCATTTTGAAAACACTCTTAGTGCTCCTAAAATGAGATATTTTAGTAAGAAAAATCATATATTGGTTAGTGTAGTGAGACATAGAGGTTCTAGAAAGGTTCCAAGGCAAATGGACACCCTATGGTCATAAACATTTGAAGAAAAATCTCACCTGACAGTTGGCTCAATAGGAAACTGTATTATAATTTCAGCTTAAGATAGGATCATACATAAATTCCACCATGTGATAGAATCATAAAATAAGAAACATGGCATGTTTTATGATTCTATCACACACTAAAATTGATGTATGATTCAGTTCATAAAATACTAGAATCTTTCAGTTGAAGTGTGACATGAAAACTTGAGCCTCCAGGTATGCCTAATGGAGGATTAGTACAACATGTATTATCAACTCCAAACAACTCCCAGTCTTTGATCTCACATCTTTCCAAAAAATAATTTAAACTTTGTGCCCCATTTTTAGAAGGCCATCCTAAAAATGTTAAAACAAAGCCTCGCCTTTTGTGAAGCCACCATGGATGAAAATCTAAAAAATGTATGTAGTTAGATTTATCAATAATCAATTGTAGTTAGATTTATCAATTATCAATAAATAATTGTAGTTAGATTTATCAATAAACTCATTATAATGTTCATCATAGTTAGATTGTAGTTAGATGATGCAAAATCACTAATTTATCACTAATTGATTAACTATAATAATAATAGCATCTTAGTACCCACTAATTGATTAACTACAATAATAATATCATCTAGAGGATATATCTAGAGCATATACTCTTTTAAAAATAACTTATCTTGATCCTAAAGATGATTAAGGATTTCCTAATTTTATATTTCCATATGGTAAGGAACACAATATGGATGATAAAGGATATAACACTTATACATGTCCCACTACACATGGATAACCATCTTTGACACTCCATGAAGATATTATTCCAAGTGAATATGTTACTGTAGATAATGCAAGGTTAGTATTGAATCTACTTTTGATTTATCTCCTTACACATCAGGTAATCAATATAATAAATGACTTTTCATTTTATTAAAAGTATATAATGGAAAAGGCTTAGGTTAAAAATAACAAGGAATATTAGAATCTATACTTGTGATTTATCTCCTTACACATTAGTTAACCAATATAATAAATGACTTGTCATTTTATTAAAAGTATATATAATGGAAAAGGCTTAGGTTAAAAATAACAAGGAATATTAGAACCTATCAACAAATACAAACTAGGACATTGAGATTGTAGATTCTTCTCCCGAAAAAGATAAGAACACAAAATAAGTACAAAAAAATCCAATCAACTTATATCATTAGCCATGACATAAATCTAGATTTGATACATCCTAATCTAATCTACAAGGACACACTAAATAGAACTACCACCAAAACCTTTACTAATGACAAGGAACTTAACAATTTATTGGGTGCATATGAGGATTTAATTTTTAAAAGTTCAATCACAATAGAGGATTCCAACATGTGCTTGATAATTTCTCTTTTCTAGAGAAACACCTCTTACTAAAACCTAACTAGTGGAGGATATCATGGATAAAGACTTAGATTTTGTATTTAATCCTTGTTATAGAGGATTCCAACATGTACTTCATAATTTCTCTTTTTTAGAGAAACATCTCTTACTAAAACCCAACTATTGGAGGATATCATGGATAAAGACATATTTTGTATTTAATCCTTGTTGAGGAGTGGCTTGATAATATAGAGTAGCTTATGAAATAACAAAGAAATATGGCTTGGTCTATAAGAGGGCATTAGTTGGTCCAAACCTTTTGGTTTTTCCAAAATGTTTGGAAGAAATAGCAGCAAGAAGTGGGCAAGAAATGGTTTTTTCAAAATGTTTGGACCAATGAATGCTCTCTTGTTGACCATATCAATAAAAGTAGAAAGATACAATATGGACCAATTTCATATTTTTTAAAAATAGAAGAATCAATGAGATATTAGATTTAAAAATGAAACCATTTTTGTACACAACCTAAACTAGATATAACCCATGCTACTCAAAATCTATGATAGACTTAGATTAAGCAAAAGAGTTATTAAACATTGATGAAAAATGAAAGCTTACCAACATCGACCCTTGTTGCAAAAAGTGAAGTCAGTTATAGTAGAAATTTTGGTGTCTAAAACAATGTAACTAATTTCATTTATCCATTCACATAACTCCAATTACTTTAAGGGTGGTAATTGGAGTTATTAAAGTGCAGTTTCTTAAATGGATAAGTGAAAAATTTTGGTGTCTAAAACAATGTAACTAATTTGATTTATACATTCACATAACTCCAATTACTTTAAGGGTAGTAATTGGAGTTATTGAAGTGGAGTTACTTAAATGGATAATTGAAACTAGTCATACATAAAATTTCTACTATAACTAGTTTCACTTATCTATTCACATAAGTGCAATTAATACCCTTCCAAGATTATTTCAATAAAGTATAATCATTCATTGTATTCAATGTATACCATCATTGAAAAAGACCAATTATTTCCCTTCCAAACTATTTTAATAAATTGTAACTATTTAATATTCTTTTTTATTTGATTGATCATTTATTGTGGAAAACTTGGGTTCAAGATGTAAATTTGTAAACTCACTCTCTGACCTATCAGCCTTCGAACATAGTGAATTCACTTGAAGATGCAAAATGCCAATCAAATATAGAAGAATATTGAATAACAATTTATTGAAATAATTTGGAAGGGTAATAATTGTTCTTTTTGGATGCCTCACACTAAGAGAATGTTTAATAGGTCATGCTTGGTGATGGTGTACATTCAATAAAATAATTGATGAATCAAATACTTTAATGAAATAATCTTGGAAGGTTAGTAGTTGGAGTTTATGTGAATGGATAAATGAAACTAGTTATATAGTAGAAATTCTGGTGCCTACAATGTATTTTAGGATGTGACTTACAACTAGATATAATTTCATTTAAATGCATGATTTTATGAATATATTTAAGTGGTGCATTTAAATGAAATTATACTCATGTACTCTTACATTAAGTTGTAAGCCATATCCTAAAATACATTTTGCTATGCACAAAAATTTCTTCTATAACTCATTTCACTTATCTATTCACATAACTCCAATTAATACACCCTTTCAAGATTATTTCAATAAAGTATTTGATTGATCATTTATTGTATTCAATGTATACCATCATTGAGAATGTCAAAAAGGACCAATTATTACCCTTCCAAATTATTTTAATAAACTATTATTTAATATTCTTTTGTATTTGATTGATCATGTAATGTATTGAATGTAGGAAAACTTGGGTTCAAAATTTATTTTTAGACTCACTCTTTGACATATCAGTCGTCGAACATAGTCAATTCATTGAACATGTAAAATGCCAATCAAATATAGAAGAATATTAAATAACAATTTATTGAAATAATTTGGAAGGTTTATAATAGCCTTTTTGAATGCCTCACACTAAGTGAATGTTTAATAGGTCATGCTTGGTGATGGTGTAAATTCAATACAATAATTGATCAATTTTCAAATACTTTATTGAAATAATCTTGGAAGGGTAGTAATTAGATTTTATGTGAATGGTTAATTGAAACTAGTTATACTAGAATTTTGGTGCCTAGTGCAATGTATTTTAGGATATGACTTACAACTTAATGTAAGAGTATGACTATAATTTCATTTAAATGCACACCACTTAAATATATTCATAAAATCATGCATTTAAATGAAATTATAGCTAGTTGTAAGTCATATCTTAAAATACATTGTAGGCACCAAAATTTCTACTATATAACTAGTTTCACTTATCCTTTCACATAACTACAATTACTACCCTTAGTAATTGAAGTTAAATGTGAATGGATAAGTGAAACTAGTTATAGTAGAAATTTTGGTGCCTAGCACAATGTATTTTAGGATATGACTTACAACTTAATATAAGAAAGTATGACTATAGTTTCATTTAAATGCACCACCTAAATATATTTATAAAATCATGCATTTAAATGAAATTATAGATTTTTTTAAGTCATATCCTAAAATACATTGTAGGCACCAAAATTTCTACTATAACTAGTTTCACTTATTGATTCACATAACTCCAATTAGTAGCCTTCCAAGATTATTTCAATAAAGTATTTGATTGATCATTTATTGTTATTTAATATTCTTTTGTATTTGACAAGATAATTTATTGTATTGAATGTACAGTGGCATCATCAAGAATGGTATTATACATTCACTTAGTGAGGCATCCAAAAAGGCCTAGATGTGTGTAATGACAAAAGGTTAAACACTTAAGACCTCAATCATAATAGAATATCCCCTTCTCTAACATGAAGTAGAATTGCACCACACATAATTATAGTGTAGAATTGCTTATGGTTGATTGTAAGTTGTAAGTATCCTAAAATACAATAGGTCTCTTTAAATGTAAGTTATGCATGATTATCTCCTTATCCCTACTTATATAGATGCATTATACTTAATCATACACTCTTTTATCATACACTCTTATCCTATATTATACACACTTGTATGATTTCTATTTGGAATTTAGAGATACCCTACAATTTTAAATTATAATACGTGAGATTCTTTGTTTAAGACTTTAAATTTCCTACGAAGTTAGTCAAATTTAATCCTCATGTCCATAATTATTAAAGAATTCAAGATTTATGTATTTATATGCTTACATGTTACTTTTACATGTGAATGTTTCATTAGGATATTTTAGTACCACTTCTTTTATAGGAAATTTTTTATAATCCTACTTTCTCCCTATCTCCCTCTTTTTCATAGATAGTTGAATGAACTTAAAATTGTTCTTATTTTTACTTCATAATGTTCAAGCCACTCATTCCTCATATTTCCTATTTTTTATAATTTCCTATGGAGCATCTTACAAGAAAAATGGTTATTGCATATTTTACTAAATTAGAGAAATAAAATAAGTACATATTTTTAATTTTTTTGTTTTAATTAAATTTGTAGATCTTTGTATTTATATAGATATGGCTGATGATCAAGGATCACATCATTCCACTCAGTCTCAACAGCAAGTTGAGGCTAGGTCTAATTTATATAATGATAGCATTAGGAGATTAGAGAATGCTTTGAGATGTTTGGACCAAACAATACTTAACTCCCCTAATCTCCCTAATAGAGAGATTAGTTGGCATTCAATAGGAGATCCATCATATGATTCACATGATTCAATATTACAATCCTTATGATGAGGTCAGCATTGAGGAGTTTTATAGGTCTCTTGCCAACAATGTTATTGGCACAGAGAAAATTGATTCTATTACTAGTAGAGTTTCAAAACATAATTTGCACAACATGTTCCCTCATTATATGGGACAAAAGAAAGTTAGAGGATATGTTGTTACTAGATGCACAAATGACCTTGTTGCTCTGTTTATATATCCCAGATGGTTGGTATCCCATCATAGATGGCCGCATAATGACGATTTTCCACTTTATTTTTGCAAACAACTATATGTTGAGTTTCATTTAGGGTTAGTAGTGGACTACACATCTATTCCTTCACATGTTGGACAGGGAAAAGGGAGGTTTGCTGACAAACCTCAATTTAGACATGTAGATTTTCCACCACCATTCAATAAGAGGGCATTAGTTGGTCCAAACCTTTTAGTTCTTCCAAAATGTTTGGAAATAGCAATAGTAAGAGGTGCAACAACAACACCTACCCGATCTAACCTTTTTGACAGTATTGTCACGATTGCTACTCAGGTCGATCAGATGTCACCTGATCATATAGGTAGATACTTATTATGTCCACAAATTATCCTTCCTCCCACTGAGGCTACATCTACCAATTACAATCCCTACATTTGTGCAGAGCTACCATCACTATTAGATGTGGCCAGATGAGTGAAGCCACTATACGTAATGTTGCTTTAGTTTCCATTTTTTATTTACTATCATCATACCAGTTTATCAATTATGAGTATGTGATTCCTTTAGATGTTGTAGTAGCTCATATTAGACAACATTTTGGTTGATAGTCGGGTCGGGGTGAGGCAGCTTCACAAGATTATCAACATATTCCAGACCAGCCTACAATCCCTGAGGTTACTACACACGATGTACATGGCACATATAGCTCACTTCTCTTTGGCACTGGTCCTCTACCTCATATAGGTATCCTTGATTTGACTATGCATTCTCATGAGCTTAGTGACATTGGTAGAGTGCTCCAGGGTGAGACGCAGGTACTTTCAAATAATCAGATATATTTTGTGTTCCAAAAATTCACATACATATATAAAATAAAATTGAATTTAGAGTAGTTCTCACTCTTCATTGAAATATTGTATTTTTAAATTTTTAGCAAAACGAGGGTTTGTCATGCTTTGGAGATTTGGAGCATGCAGACGATCCTATGCATGGTACATTTGAGGTACATTTATAATATTTAAAGTACTTGATGCATTCAAACATTGAAAGTACAAAACTTTAAGATGACTTTACATTTACACATGTGTACATTAAATTAATTAACATACTTTCTTGTGCAGGGCTCAGGTGGATCAAGACATGAATCGAGACAAGGATCGAGAGAGGCATCAGGCTAGGGATACAAAGAATCAGGACGTGGATCCAGACATGGATCAAGAGAGAGATCGATCCACAGTAATATTAGGCATCCTCCACTTTGATTTATTTTACATGCAGATACATAATTTGTTATAAATTTGATATTGTGATTTGTCACATTATTGTTCTTAGATGATGATCTTCACATTATATACAATTTACATTATGATTTCACATTATGGTTCATCTTATTATGTTTTATATTATATAAATTTTACATTATAGTTTCACATTATGGTTCATCTTATTATGTTTTACAATATATATATACATTTTATATTATTCTTTCACATTATGGTTCATCTTATTATGTAAATAGAAATTCTTGAAGCTAATCAAGGTTTACAAGATCCATCTTTACAACTTTTCCAAGAAAATAGAAATAGAAATGTACAACTAACAAGACAAAACAAGATAACTCCACACCATTCAATGAAAATATCAAAGAATCCATATGGACCTAATAATGATCAACATCACGCAATAATGTGTGACGTTAAGACCCACCCCTTTGTACTAGGAGCATATTGATTAGGTAGTCCAACAACACTCACACAAAACAAAGTGGTTGAATAATCAAACATAATAATTGCATATCATACATGAGGCATCCAATAGAATACACATTGAAAAAATAATATTGAATAATGGAATCCAATAGTAATGGTGTTAGCCACTTATAACACACAAAGTAAATGGTGATAACTGCTAATAACATACAAAGTAAATAATGATAATTACTAATAAAACATTTGAAATGGTGATAAACACCAATAATCAAATAGTGAAAATGAAAATAAAAATCAATAACATACAATTAGAATGGAAAGGACAACCAATAATCATGTGAATATATTTATGTACACACATTGGACATAAACAACCTGCTAATCTAAAAGGATGGGGCTACTAGATGTAGGGAATAGAATTTCGTAATGATATTGCTTAAATCCATATATAGTTAAATAGTATTCCCCCATTAATAATGAGATATCCTCAATTAAAGTCAAAAATTATGAATAGATTGTGATAGTGTCTCAATGACATTCTAACAATCACAAAAAGATCAAGTGACAATGTCTCGATGATATTCTATCATGAAAATATCATGATAATGTCTTGAGTCTTAATTATGTTTATGTTTATTTGATCTCATTAAATTATATTTTTATATTTTATCCATTCTCAAGCTCCTCTAGTTTACCATTCAAATTTGAATGGAAATGAAATTTCACTCTACTCCTAACTCTAGAGTTAAATCCTAACACCAAAAGGTCTAAAGTGATTAAAATATTGTGACACATAAATTGAGGTTAAAAACAAAGACACTCATATTCAAAAGATAGATAAATGAATTTCCATAAGGATAATTTTCATCCTACAAAACAAAAAGGTTTAATATGGTCTACAACTCAATTTTGATATTTAGAAAAAAAACCATACAAACTTCCCAAAAACATCATTAATGAATTTTGGAGATTTTTCAATGTTAAAAATAAATAAAAAACTAAAATGGAATATACCCTTTTGGGAACTCAAATTAGGAGTTTACTCTTTTCAAATGGTAATTATTTAGCAAAAAAAATCCATAGATCTAGCATAAAATGTAATTTTCCAAATCTAAAAACTTACAAATATAAATTTCACAAGTAAAAATATAGATCTTGATTCAAATTTAGCATACTACAAATGGAAAGACATAAAATCTCCTTAGGTGAAGGATGAAAAATATGAAAACTATCTAAGCATGTTTGTATAAATCAAAACCCTCAACAACAAAGATTATCCTTCTTGTTCAAATGTAATGCACACAATCCTTTGGAAACCCTCTTTTAGATCCAACCTAAATATCCTAATCCACAAGAAATTTGTAAACAATAATTTTGCAAAATAATATCTCACACCATGGAGGAGAGGGAAGAGAGAAATAGGGAAAATGAACAAGTGTTTCAAAAATGACTTTGTGTTTACTTTTGTCTAAAAAATCCCTAACCTAGGAGCTAATTAATTTTTTTTACTCCTTTCACATTCAAAATAGTTATTTTCCACAATTAGATATTGCCATTTTCTAAATTATGACTAATAACTTTCCACATCATTTATGAATAATTTTGTTTTTATTTCAATGACTAATGCATAGCCTTTTTAAATGGGTCTATTTAACCTTTCACATTTTATTGTCAATAAAATAATTTAGTAAATTGCATGATCTACTTAATTTATTAAGGCATTTGATGATAAAAATGTATTTTCAACATACAAAGTTAAATTATAAAATAAATTCTCACTGAAACATTAATCAATATAATTCTTTTTGGTTTGACAAAATATTAAATGTTTCAAAAACACTTAAGAAAATATTTTGAAGACAAAAAAATGCAAATGTAATAATATATAAATAACTCATGCATAACGAAAATACACATTTTATAGATTTATTCATGACAGAAGAACCTAGATATGACACCAATTCAAATAATGGTTTCATATGGCTACATAGGATTTGTCTCACAACTTGAATTAAGTGAGATGGAGATTCCAAGCATACATGTTTACCTAACCTAATCATCTCCATATTAATCATCATTGGATATCATGTGCCTACACTTAGTTAAAACATCAATTGTGTCTACAAAATATAAGTATAGCCTAATCACAACATAAAACATCCAACATGATATAATCTAATAAGTTCTAATAATAGCTAACTATATTTGACTAAAAATTATCTAAGACTAACATTTTACATTATGGTTTCACAATGCAACATAGGAAGGGAAGGGTTTTAGGAATTAAGTGAAGAGTGTTCTCAACTATAGTGTTTTTTATATCATCAAAAGTAAGATCAAAATTATGTGTTATATAATTATGCACCAAAGGTATCCACAAACATGCAGTTAAACTGACCTTAAGGAAGCTTTATAGGCAAATAAGATCACAAAAAAGAAAGCTTCATGGGCTACTATTGAATGAAATTATTTGAATTCAACATTAAAAAAAACAAAACAAATTTAGGTCTAAATGTTTTATTTTTATTCAAGGGGTAAATTCCTTTGACCCGGAGCTATGAACCAATGAGGTCACAAACGAGGGACCTCATCCCCAAATGTTACATGTATGTGTTGTCATAGAAAATATATATGTACAAAAATATCTTAAAGTTCTTGGTACATATGATCAGGATCCTCTCTATCTTTTATTATCTCTAAAATCCTTTCATGGTATTCAATAGGAAACCTCCACCTTTTTTTGGCACGCCCCCTTCTTGGTAAAGTTTCAAGATTCAATCTTGTTGCTATAACTAAATGACTATAATGTAAAACCTTTTGACCTAGAATATAATTAATAAATATAATTCCATTTGTATCTATCTTTGTTTGTTGATAGTATGTGCCTTCAACAACCACTGATTTAGTAGGATACTCTTGTCCATTACCATTTGTCATTGATTCTGACAATTTACATTTTGGTTGCATACATCTTAGTAGATAGTAATCTACACCTTCTACATTGTCAGGTTCTGCAAGAAAAACAAAAATATCTCCTATACACACCATGTAGTAAACCATGCTCAACTTAGGTATAATTAAATCAATTGTAAGAAATAAAATTCAATTTTAAATTTTAAAATTTACATGTAACAACTAAGTTTGATACACTCTCGTAATCAGTTGAATACAAAGGATCATAGATATCTACAATGTCATTATCTTCAAAAGGGTTTGATGTGTCCACTAATTGTTTTATTTCCCATTGTGAAACATGCATATCTCTAATATTCTCCCATTATAGAGTATTTGCATTATTCTCAATGCAATCAACACAAAAACATGATTTTTCTCTCACTTGAATTAGTGGAGGCCTACTATGTCCTACTGTCATTATTTGATGCAAACTTCTAATACCACTAATTTTTTGACAATTAGTAAGAGTTGATCAATCAATATCTATAAATTTCGAACATCCAGTTTTAAAAAGTGTATAAAATTGAAAATCAATTCATGTACACATTGAAATTCATAAAACAAATTCATTTATGTACCTTTAACTTCCCAAAAATATTGTGTTGAGTATTGAGTCATGGGAAGCAAAATGAATTTTGCACCATTCAACAATTTCATGTGCATTCCTTATGGCATTACCTGCAAGTTCATGTTGGTGAAATGTCAAGTTAAGATGTTTTATAGTTGAAAGGAAAAGAAGATCTCAAAATCCATATGGTGTTACCTGCAAGTTTGTGTTGGTGAAGTGCACGCTTCACACATGCTCCAGCTCCATCATGCTCTCCTTTTCCATGTCCATTCTCATAGAAATTCCACAAAAAATTTATGTCGTGTCTAATATGTTGTTGGATTAACCAATTAAAAGTTTTTGTTGACTTAAATTGTCCTATGACATTACAACCAATTTCATTTAAAACCAAGATAGTAAAAATAAACTACATGTGTACAACTAATTAAGTCTGAACAAGTTAAGTAAACAAATAAATGTATATAATTTTTTATAAAAAGAAATCAACACTTACCAGCACATCCATCTGACCATATCCAATGTTGTGAAGCATCTATTTGACGTCATCTCAGGTCTTCAAAAAACATTGCAAAACAATGGGCTACATAGCTTCTATCGTGACCCGTATCATCACCGATATAAAAGTGAACCTCTTTGATTATAATTTGTTCATCTTTGCTACTTTGTAGACCATCTAGATGTTCTTTAGCATGCCTATAAAAAACTTATACAAATATTGCAACTTGCTCTGAATGATAATATTGGCTTTAGATCTCATTTTGAGGACTAAATGTATAGTTCTCAAAGAAATCAACAATAGAGAGAATACAACCCACTAGAAAGCAATTCTTTGAGTCACAAAATTGCTTAGCTTGCCATCTAGCACCATGACAATGTTGAATATGCAGATATATGATATTGCAAAATTTGTTCATAAACTCATTGTAAGACAACTCACTCTCTTTGAGAACAATTTTTTTGGTCTCAACTCCTGGCTTTGTTGAGTATTTCTCATATTCAAATCTCTTCCACATAACTTGCATTGAATGATAAATATTGTCAACCTATAAAATATTCTTCAAATTTCCACATTCATTACATATATTTTTTATACACTGCACTTTAAATTCATCTGAATCTTCTGATTTTTTGCATAGAAGAGACTTCACAAATTGTGTTGTACTTCTAGGGATGGCTATTTTTGGATTGATTACTATATGTCTGAAGGTGAAGATGAAATTCAACATGATTTCAACAACAAGTCTCACGTATCTTATTTATACGTACAAAACTTGGTCATAGTCTCTCAAACATCCTTTGACAAATCTTCACATCTAAAAATTCTTTCTTGAATTCTTCAAAAAACTCACTTTGAGTTGTATCTATAAAATGTTTCGGATGTGAATTTTTTTACCATCTGCACCTTTTATTTTTATAGTGTCCCTTCTATTGGAAGAAACACGAGAGTGGCTGATCCAATATTCAATCAACTGTTCCTTTACATCTTCTGAGATTTTATCTTTTTGGGGAACCCTACAAATATTTACCCAATTATTTTCAAGATTTCCATCCAATCTATTTCTCTTTTTGATATATCTTTGAACAATTCTCCTAGAAACATTGAGTAATTCAGAAACTGCTTTAACTTGTATTCTATGTGATAATTTCTTACTAGAAATTTTCGTCATCAATGCTCTACGTGTAGCACTTAAATCAACAACTCGACTCTTGTTTTCAATAGAATTCAATGCTTCTTGTAGGTTTTCAACTATTGTTTTCTTTAATGATCCTAATGACTTTCTCTTATTATCAACCCCTAACAACTCCAAAAGAGGGGTCATTTCTTTCCTCCTAAATAATTGTGCTCTTCCAACTATAGACTTTTCTTCAAAATATTCATCCCATATTCTTTTACAGTGTAATTTTACTATGCTTCCAGGTAACATATCTTCAGATGAAATACTATTAAAAAGGGATTCCTCATCCATCTCTATAATATTTTCCATACCAAGGAAAATATTTATATGACCACCTTCAGTTTGTCCTGGTACCTATACTCCTTGGTTGTCAACAATTTCCATGGGTTCTTCTTCAGAAGATTCAGTTTCATCCACATTTCTACTATCTCTTTTTCGATCATACAACCTTGTTCTTGTCTTTTTATTCCCCATCACAAATTGCTCAGGTTTGAATTCACTTGCATACAAAAATAATGTGCATTCAAACTTTTTTATGTTTGTATTGGATAAAGTGTCCCCTAATATCATGGAGGTATGACTATTTTTTACAATTAAAACAAGATGTAAACCCATCATTATGTATGTGGAAATTGTTGTCTAGAATCTTCTCCTCTGTGAAAAAGCCTGATTTGATAAAAATGGATGATCCTAGTTGATAGGATATTATGGCCTTATCATTCGTCATGCTTGGCTCTTCTTGATCATTTACGATATCAATTTGATCCATGGTAGCTTTTTTATCTTCTTCTTTAACTTGAAGTATTGTTGTGGGTTATGTTTGACCACCTCTATAAGAAGTTTAGTGGATCTATTATCAAATTAAGAGCTTTGTTTATAGTGGATTGGGTTATTTCTTCATCCTCAATTTCACTTGTTTCACTAGTTGCAACATTAATGTGATCTTCCCCATCAAAGTCTTTTCCCAAGGGTTCCCTTCTTCGTGAAATTTTTTTGCTCTTGTTCTAGGGGTCATATGTGATTGTTCTAATCTTAAATCTAAGGTAAGATAATGCATGAGACCTAAGAATAGGAAGCAATAAAAGGATATGATTCTAAGATGGGATATGAAAATGGTACGGTATGATATGACAAGCTAAGAATGCAAGAGCCCAAAGGCAACTCTAGGTCTAAAGTTGGTTATGATGTAAAGGCTTTACTTGTGTTATGATGGATAGACACAAGGACCAATGATCAAGAGAGGGTATATAGGAGATGATGGACTCCAAAAGGATTTCCCTACTCAAGGATAATGGTATATTCCCTAACTTAAGGATGATGAACCTCAAGTGATGCAGGTGATAGATAGCCAATGGTTTGATTTCAAGACCTAGGAAGAGTAGTCTAAATGCAATCTAAAGGTTTGTTTGAGCAATAATGGATATGCAAGGGTGGAGGATATTCAAGGACTAGGTGAAATGCAAGGATTGAAAGATCACAACTAAATGATTGATAGCCCCAAGAAATATAAGTGATAGGTTCATTTTGGATGTTTTTGTTGTTTGATGTTTTGGGGTTTTGCAAGGTTTAAGGTGTTGCAAATTACTAGGTGTGATGTTTGTTTCAAGTCTATTTTTGAACACACACACAAGACATAGCAGATAAAATGTTTTATTTTAACAATACAAGCCCAAATCCTAAGGTTGGAAAGGACTATATTCACTGGATTCCACATGGGTTTCCCCAGCCCCACTTATTCTTAGCATGTGACTTAGAAGCTTGGCCACACTGGCTCCCCTCCACGACACTCATTTCTCGGGTCAACCAAGCTTCGAGCCCTCATGAATCTCCCATGACAGACTCTTCACCTCTACTAAGAACTAGGAGAATGTGGATGCCTTGGCAATGACTATTGCTGAACCAGCAAATAGAAAACTATTTTGGAAACTACAAACAAGAGGTGTCTATTAAGGGCATCTGTTCGAGTGGTTATACATGTGGAAAGATTAGCTCTACTAAGGAGGATTCCTAGCCTGTAGAGGTTACACTCCATAGGGTTTCTATGGATTCACTTGTTGGCATAACACATCCGCACTCATGGTACTTGAAATTTCCTCAAGCACCCATTTTATATACCGGTTGGAAGTAGCTTGGCTTTAGCCTGTTACCGGTTGTGTTGTTCCCTTGAGGTGAGTAAGTTTTTTCCCACCAAGGAAGGGTCTCTAAAGGATTAAACACATACAATGATGATGGTTTTGGTTTCTGATCACCAAGTTCACACAGGGTGAGAGCATAATCCCTACCATCTCAAGCATAAAAAATAGTTTTCATTCATCCCCTAGTTAAATCTATATGGTGGAAGATAATTATTCATTTTAAAGTACCAATTGAAATGTGTTCTAAGCTAAAATACAATTGGTTTCAAAAATAAAAAGTATTTGGCCAAACATCCTACAAAACCACAGATTAGTAGTTTTTCAATATTAGTCTTCAACAGTCAATAGCTACACCACTTGTTAGTCCAAACATTAGCTCACAATATTCATAGTAAAACACAATGAAAATATAAGAATGAACATAAAATAATCTAGCAACGAACATATAAACATCAAAACAAAAATAAAAATAAAAATAAAATTACCAAATCTTATGTTTTAGATGCTTGATTTTCCTATTCAACTAGATAGCCTGTGACAAATGCAAATGATTAGAAAAGTATCTTGTTTTTTAGTATTAAATGCTTAGTGATTTAAGTGCAAAAAGTAAATCATAATAGAAATAGTTACTTCATTAAAAAGTGGATAAAAAATGGGAAAAACCAAAAAAATAGACTAATAAAAGCTGACTTAAATAGTTATTTCAATAAAAATTGAATGAAAAATGGGTGAAAACTAAAAAATAAATTCAAAAACTCAAAAAGTCAGTCATTTT
This sequence comes from Sequoia sempervirens, assembly GCA_007258455.2. Classification (NCBI taxonomy): domain Eukaryota; kingdom Viridiplantae; phylum Streptophyta; class Pinopsida; order Cupressales; family Cupressaceae; genus Sequoia; species Sequoia sempervirens. The sequence continues at coordinate 53,713 of VDFB02299306.1, forward strand.
ATGTTTCAGTAGACATTTGATGAAAACAGAAAGAAATTCGATGAAAATGGAAACAATAAAAAAACAAATTCAAATAAATCAGTGTTTCAACTGAATATGATCCAGTTGAACAATATTCGACCGTATATGGTTCAGTCAATTAGGATTCGACTGAATCCATCCACATGGCAAGTGACATGGCAGCAAAGTCACCATTTTCTCAAATTTTTAGAAATTTTCAACTTCTACTAAATATTTCTTCAATCAAAATTATTATTTTGAAAAAGAATAAAAATACCCTTTTGTAGAGCTCACAGTGTTGAATCCAAAAATATATATATTTATATTTTGATTAATTTTAGTAAATAAATATTATAAAATATTGCAAATAGGTTGTTCAAAGTCAAAAAGAGGCTCAATTGAAATTAAATAAAAAATAGTAAATCATCATAAAACAAATTGCAAATTGTATGATGCCCTAGAGGAGAGAACCCTCTTCAAAAAGGTATATTTTTTTTTTTTGAAAATGAAAAAAATAAAAACAAACAATAGTTGACGTAAACGAAAACTATTGGGGTCATGCTACTTCAGCTTAAACTGAAAACTATCAAATTCGGGTTAGTTTGACTTTAAAATGTTATTACGAGAAAAATATACATCAAAATTTCAAAAAAATTTCCATGCCCTAGATATTGAAGTCAGCTATCTGGGAAAAAAAAACCAAGAGAAAATGAATTTTTTTTCTATATGTTTCTTGACATCAACTGAACGTCACTTTTTCTTGAAATTTTCAGCATAATGAAATCCACTTTTAAATTGATAAAAATATATCAATTTTTTTTTTTTTAAATGAAAAATTATAGGAATAAACTTCAACAAAAGTTCTACATTTTATTAGTTTACATCATTTTGAAATTCAAAACATAAATACCACTTTTATGTGGTTGAAGTTGAGAACTTTTTCTCATGTTGGCCGATTCCTTTATAAAGTGTGACATAGGTTTGTACTTTTACCCCATGAGTGTATGTTTCTCACCTTTTGGGCCTTCTCACCTAGTAGACATCCATGAGTTCTATCACCTCAGAACTTGAGTATACATTTCTTTTTCCAGACAAACAGCCTAGATTTGATCCACAACGGGATGGACAAACGATCGAAGCTTGGTCTGACTCTCTTCTTTATCATTTTCTCTCTTTCATTCTTTTTCATCATTTTCATGTGTGTTCCTTTGTGCTTATGTTTGGTTTGCCATGGGATCTTGATCATGGGGGATTGATCATCCCTCTCTATTGTTGTTGTCTCATCTTACCAAGCATTAGTGCATTTGGATCCCTCTTGATAGGCATGTTGGGCTACTTTAGTGTGAGTTTGAAGCAAGTTCATCCTCTCACTAAAGTGGGGGCTTAATGTGTCACCAAAAAATGTATACTTGGACATTTTTACACTCACTTGAGTCTTTCTCATGGACTTTGGCTTGATTTTTCCTTGATTTAATGTTGTAATGTGGTCAACATGTTCACATTAGGTGTTGCACCCTTGTGAATCAATAATATTTCTAGGATGTTTTGTAAAAGTGGTATGAAGTGGACCATAACCCACTTTCACACTTTTCTAGGACCCTTTCATTATAATTCACTTAATAAACCTCTTTTTATCATTTACCAAGTCATACTTCAAAGTTTTGTAAAGAGTTGTAACAAACTCTCACACTTTTCTAGGCTTGTCATCACTAATTTGACCCTTTCTTATGTTTAAATGACCCCTTAATGCACTTTTTGGCCCTACTTAAGTGTGTTTCAGAGAATAATCTCGTTAAACATCATTAAATACACTTTAATTCTGACACCCAGTAGAATTTCCCTGGTGGGACCAAGTCGCGACCTAGGGTGTCTTAGTCCCACTTGGGCACAAAAATCAAAATTATTTTAATTTTCTGGCGGGGTTTTATTCTCTTAACCTTAAGGTCATCCCGTGATGTGTTATTTTCGGGAAATATTGTAAAATCAAGTATAAATAAAGGGTTTTTCTCTAATTTTTACCCCAATTCATCTAATACATTCATCCACACATTAGCATACATTTATTCATAATTATCAAGCATCCTAAACATTATCAAGCATCCATTGGAGCATCTACTTGCATATCTTCAAATTTCTACATCAAGGGTTTGGTCTTGTATGTAGATTTTTCAAAGAGGAAAGTGTTAAAATGTGTCAAATCATTGAAAGCCATTCAAGTCAAAAAATCCCTAATTGGAGCTTGGAGACCCTTTTCAGTCCAATTTATGTAGTTTTAGAACTGGACACCTGTCAGGAAGAGAAGTGCAAACCGAGAACTACATATTCCTACCCCAAATTTTCCAAGATTCCCAGGTGGACTAAGTTGCAATTTGTGGTGAATTAGTCCCACTACTAGGCCTGAAAATTGATTTTTGTATTTCTAGACACCCATTTGGCAGAAACCCATTGGACGGTAGAATCTCCTCGAAACAGGACTAAGTCGCCCAGCTTGGTGTAAGTGTCCCAATTGGCTTCAACAATAAAATCTATAGGATTCCAAAGCCTCTCTACATCACATTTCAGTTTCTAGGTGCACCTCTCCAGTCTTTTTCATTTTTGTTATTGTTTACTTGCATTCTTAGGTCATTTTGCATATCACAATGTGTTTTCAAACAACTTGCATTTCTTAGGTTTTGCATTAATAATTCATTTCCTTTATCAGTTTAATGCATTTAGGAAATTTCATTTAGACATATTTCATCCATTCTTGCATTGATTTTGAGAGGGGACATTGTGCATTTTGGTCCATCTCTCTCATTTTAGGTGAAAAACCTTAGAAGTGTTAGAGAACCCTTGATACCAAAATCAGTGTCCACAGAAAGAAATAGAAGTTTTATATGGAAGCAAAGCTAAAGCTCTTTTGCTATTAATCATTGTATTATCATTCATTACCTTCTTCTCTTTGTGTTTTTTCATTCATATTTTCCCCTTGCATGGTTACATAAGCTTTTTTATACTTAGCACAATCAGGATCTTGTTCTAATTGAGTTTCACTAGGAGCTCTTTCTGCATATAAACTATAAAGGCCTCCATATTGGGTGGATACAAGTGATGACTTAAATTTAAAGCAAAAAGAAGTATAGATATCTTACTAAGATATAATTTCATGAATATTGATACTAGCTAAAGCAACACAACCTAGAAGAAGAGATAAAGTTACCATCAATAATAATATTATTACATTTGTCAATTTTGTGAAAATTGAATTCCATGGATACTTTGGACATCTATAAACTTTAGGTGAACCAAAAGAGGCTACATACTTGGAGAGATTTTATAAGCTATAGGAAGTATGAATACCTCATGAGATATGATATGGATGAAAATAAGTACAAAACTAATGAAGAGCACTACCATGTCAGTTCTCAAATTTGTGAAGAGAGGACGTGCTATTCCTAGTAAAAAAAAACCCAATTAACACACAGGTGGAGACTCTTCCAATAAAAATCAATATCCCTTCACTGTGAATCACATTTAGATACTCATAAGCGCATTGTAGTGAGCTACTATTTGTCTTGTCATTGAAGGAAAAGTTCAAGGAGGGCTTGTCGAGGAGCACGAGAAGCCCCAGAGAATGAGCACCATGGATCAGGTTTAAAGAGCACACTAATCTTTGAATGCTTAGGTGGTTCATGGTTGTTCATGTGGGCCCTTCTTAACCATCCCACAAGTTAAGTAATGTTTTTCTGAATTTGTCTCCTCTCACCCAAATCAAAATTAAAAACACACAAATGAGTAGAGAAGAGGAAAAAGAGACTTTTACCTTCCACAAGAGCTGGTCCATGCTAAAGGTCACTTTTCAAATGCTTTTCTGAGCAGTGATAGGGGAGGATGGGTGATCTTCCCCCACACTATCTCTGTTAACTATTTTTCCTGGTTTATTTTGTTTTTCAACAAGCCAAACAATGCATCCACTACTAGGGATGTGGCCAATGTGATCCAATTGAATGTAAATCTTGGATATCTCAATAATATGTAACAATAATTTGGATGAATGATGATGTTGGTTAAGAGTGATTGTGGTAGTAATTTGTATGCGGGAATTTTATGTTTTTTTCTTTGTATTGAGAATAATTTCTAGATATCATTCAAGAACCCCTACAAAGATTTAACAGAAGATATTGTTGTGTATTTAAATATCCAAGTTTATCTCAATGTAATAAGATTTAAATAGAGAATTAGGCTAGATAAAATTCCATGCTAATTGCACAAAGAAGAGTTTGTTCCCATAGAATACATATATCAATGATGATCATATGGTTGCCAAACATTGTGTTATTGGAGGTTAGTAGATAGTGCAGCAAGGTTCGTGGTGTTATTGGAGATCAGTCCTGGCATACTGTTTACTCTTCTACTATTCCTAATAAATATCTGTTGATCTTTATTCCATCTAATATTTTAATGGTTGGATGCTCATAATGGGAGGGTTAAAATTATTGTTCAAAGGGGGTGCAATATGCTTCAAAATTATTGTTGAATTGTTTTTGGATTTGATTGTGTAATTTTTTTTTCACCAATGTTTCAGATCACACTCCCTGATCATTGATCAGCAATGCACTTGCCTTGGTCAATAGGCTTGCTTCTGCTGTCTAATTTTGAAAACTTCTCTAATTTTATCTATTGTAGAGTTGTCTTTCTTTCTTAAGGAACTATCTGTTTAGAACCCAAGGAATGTGTTATATTGTTTAAAAGTTTTTGAAATCATGTACATATACATTTCTTTTTTCTTTTCCTTTTTGTTACACCCTATTGTGCTACTACTTATTTAATTTTACCTGGTCGGTTGAAAATGCTTGAAATGAGTGTATTTGTGCTTTATGTGTTTTGGAAATATGAAGAATAAATTTTGATTCAATTGATGTTATAAAATAATTTTAATTGTGAAAATATATGATGCAAATGGATGTATTGATTTCAGCTAACTACCATTGCAAATTGTAAATTGGATGCAAGAATTAAATCAAGCCTCTTGGAGAGAGGGGAATTATCACTCAAGGAGAAGAACTTGGTCTGGTAAACTTTGATAAAAGACCTTAACTGAGCTTTCACACACATACTTCTAGTTTGGTCAAGTCAGGATAATAGTTGGGAAATAGTAAGTTATCTTTAGTCATTCTTGTGTTTATATTTGTAAATGTTCTTGCTTAGGAGTTTAAGTGTTGAGTCTCTTTGATTTATGAGTGTTCTTCTTTTTATGTTTATATTTGATCAACAAAATATATATGCATAATATGTATATATATATGTGTATATGGATATGTCAACGGAAAACTCATACACATGAGTAAATATGTGCATAAGAATACATAGCTAGACATATCTACACATGCTCATGTATGGATTACCCATATGCATGGGAATGTCATTTGGACAAAGAGACGTATACATACATATGTATAATATATATATACATACCATGTATATGTTGATCGTTATGACTATGAGTATATGTGTTAAAATATAAGGTGTGATCTATATATGTATATATATAGTATACAAGAATATACATATATATATATATATATATATATTAACTTATGAGTGTGTTGATGAAAAGAACATGTCCATACTAGTATGTTAATATATATATATACATATACACACACCTACATTGATATGTGAATATATGTATTCAATTATTGAATAATGTGTTATATAAACCTCTGAATTGAGATATATATATATACACATATGTAGTGTAGGAAAAAGTATCCCTTTTTCAAACTTAATTTGGGAATGAATAATTAATAATAAAATGAGCTTGATTATGCCTTAATTTAGTGTTGTAATATGAATTTTACATATTCACATTAATTTTAGGGCCTTTTAATTAAAATGGACTTAATTGTGTCTTATTTTTGGTGTTGTAAGGTGTACCTTTACACTTTCACACTAACCTAGGGCTTCATTAATTAATTAAAGTTAATTCTCCTTAATTGACCCCTTTAATTCAAATCCAAGCCTAATTAATTGCAATTTCCAAGGGATAAAACCCGACATCCATAAATGCCATAACATAATGTTTAACATTGAGAAATGTGTGTCCTAGGTAAGTGACCTAGAACCCATTCACCATAGGACGAATGGGTCCTCACTTGAACCTAGGACCTAAATTCAAACTATGCTTTTGGGCACGGTATTTTAATGATTTCAATTGTATATTCACATGTCGGCTTGTGATATTTGAATTTTGGGAATTAATGTTAAGATATGTATAAATAAGAGGTTATTTCATTATGATTCGCCTCGCAATTTTTATGAGAGCATCCTTAGAGAAAATTTTATGATCAAGAGAAATTCAAGCGCATTTCAAGGAATTCAGGGTAGAATTACTAAAGATTATTGCAGCAATCAAGATTCCATTGTCATGTCAAAGATTTATTGCATCATGCATGTTTTTTGAGCTAATATGGTGATGTAGAGTTCAAGATCTATTCAAGTATTCAAAGGACATTGATTTAGGATAAGTTTCATGATCAAGATTCACATCCATTGAATCCAATTCATGCAAGTTGCATATTTACAATCCTAGGTTCAAACAAAGGTTTGGTGAGTTGTGACATTTTTTGTTCATCCATCATTCATTCATGTTATTTTATTTCATTACAAGGTTTAATTACCAAAACGGGGTTTGACCAAGGCAAGCCCCCATTCACCTAACAAACAACATTGTTCTCTCTTTTAAGTGTGATTATAGATTTTAGGTGGAAGATTCTTTGAAGCGAAAAATTGAAGAAAGTTGCAAAGTTGTCAAAGTTGCAAGAAAAGTTGTCATTTCATGCAAACTCTTCTACAAAATTTATTGTTGGCTATTTGACAATGAAAATTGAGAATTTGGGAGTGCAAACACAACATAAGAGAACCCAGAAAGGATTTTTGCAGAGCCCTAGCTAGGACCCATTCGCCATAGGGCTAATGAGTCCTCGAGGAGCTTCAAAAAGTGAATTTTGGTGAATGTTACACATCGTTATCCCCTTTCTATATTTTCCTTTTGACTGTTGTTTCTATTAGTTTTGAATACAGTCTTTCATTTACACTTTATATCTTGCATTTTTTAATTTGTTTGATGGTTTTGATCTTTCTCTCCAAGGTGATATTTGAGTCACACCCTCATCCTTGCATAGAGAGGAAAATTGTTGATTCATACCTTGATTTGACTCACCTTTTTGGTTGTTAGTCATATCATTGTTTGTATCTCATTTCCTTGAATGAAATTAGAAAAATAGGTCCCTAAGTGGTTCATCAATCCATTTTGGTAAACCTCATATTTCTATGTTTCAACATATATATACATATATAGTCATTATGTATATTTCATAATAATAGCATTGGATAACTTAATCAATGCATAGCATTTAATGTATAGTCTATGCTAAGTTATGTGCACAACAAGGTAACAAAGTATTTAGCGTTGTGAAAGATATATTATTAAATGCTTCTTTAAACATTTAAAGTGTTTAATGTGAAATATCCACAACGCTATGATTAAGCACTTAGTTAGCAATGTTTACCAATGTGTAAACTTGGCTACCAAGACTTTTTCAAAACAATAGTAAATGAATATGCACAAAATGGGTGTCGACCAAGTCAAACAATCAAAATCAACCCACATATTATGGGGCAAATGATAAATGTGGTGCAAATTAATAAAAGCATGAATCAAATAGAAGTCTATTTATCATTATGAATTTCCAGAATGTGAAGCATTTTGTAAATTGCATAAATAGTCAAGCACTTAGTTGTGCCAAGTAAGTCAACCTATAGGAGGCAATTTCCTTGCATTTCTAATCATCATTCTTGTTTTCTATTATAGCATCAACTCATTCTCTTTGGCTGCATATGTGTTTTTTGTACAATGAATTTAGTTGCCACCTTTTCTTTTGATTGTTGAGTTGAATTTCTTAAGCTAAGAACTGTCATTCCTATGCCCTATTTCTAGCCTTTAGTTGTTGATTCCATTGTATAAATAGAGGTGTCCTCAAACTCAAAAGGGACACATATTTTCTACATTCATGCTATGTTTTTCTGAGTATATTATAATCTGCATTTTTGAGCTTAGTGAGATTGAGAGTTGTGAGAAGTACTTGAGAGTTGTGAGAAGGTTTATTTGGGGAATTGAATTCAGAATTGAGGGAAGGCTGAGAAAGGAATCTAATTCGACCAATTGGAGCATTGCATAAACAGGAATGCTGATTTATTCTCTCTTATTATTTAATGTTTGAAATGATTGTGTGTCATTGATTGTTTGAATTAGAGGATTATATCATCTATTTATCTAGGGAAAGATTATTTTAATCTTATGGGAAATAAAAAGATTGCTTGTTGCACTTTTTGCTAAGATCTATCTTGTTTGAAGTGTTTGTACATATTCTGTATTAAGGAATAGGTAGATATAGAGGGAATAAATATTATATTCAGGATATAGCTTTCAAAGCTAATTGTTTAAACTAGATAAGTATTAGAGTACTATGTGGTGGAACCCCTAAAAATGCTTTGTGTTCTCCTTGAAAATTCTACAAAATTTGGCTATCTTCATGTCCTAGGGCTTAGGGTTCTATCCATTGTCATACCTTAGGGTTTGTGTTGCTAAAACCCTTTCTAAATAACCTTTAAGCTTGTGCCCTTGTAAATGTTATATTTTTCCATTGACCTCTTAGCATCAGTTCTTGGTCATGTTAAAAACATATTGAGTCATTAGAGTCCATGAAGTAACTAGCCCCTTATGCCTAGGTCTGAGAAATATTTTTATTTTATAAGGTTGATTGATTGACCTTGTTTGTGTTGGAATGTGGCAACTAATCATGTTATACTGTACACCCCGGCGTGTATCCTTGTTGGGGTCTGGGGCCAGGCTGGGCCTCGGGCAGGGGTTCGAGGGAGGAAACCCCTAAAAAGTGAGGGTTCAGGGGCAGCAACCCTCGAGAAAAATTGTCTTCCTACTTTTTTGCATCGTCACCAAAAAAGGAAAAAAATAACGAAAAAAGAAAAATATGACTTTGTAGAACCCAAAATATAGAAGCTTCTAAGCTTGTGCACTGGGTAATAAAATCATTGGATGATTGCGGTTTGGTGGATGTAGCCCAGATTGGGTGAACCACGTTAAATTCTCTGTGTTATAATTTATTTTGTGTGTTTTTGTTTCTCTGTTTATTACTTAAATCTACATTTAATTTTTAGATATATACCTTTCTAACGCTAACAAGTGGTATCAGACCAGGTTGTCTTTTGATTATTGTTTGTAGGAAGGTCTCACAGTTGAGTGGGAGTAATGGTAGATAAGGGTAAGAAGGTTGAAAAGTTTAGTGGTTAGAACTATTAGTTATGGAAGATGTAGATGGAGGACTATCTCTATCAGAAGGATTTATGGTGGCCATTGGAAGGGGAAACCAAGAAACCCCAAGCAATGTCTGATGAGGACTGGGAGATTTTAGATAGAAAGGCTCTTGGCAGTATTCGTTTATGCTTGGCACAATCGGTGGCATTTAATATTAAAAAAGCAAAGACAACTCAAGAGTTGATGGAAACCCTGGCGAAGTTATATGAAAAGCCTTCCACTTCGAATAAGGTATTTCTTATGAAGCGTTTATTTAATATGAAAAT